>JAAGKR010007124.1:10020-38696 GCA_011419295.1 Clarias macrocephalus | reverse complement strand
AAATATATATATATATATATATATATATATATATATATATATATATATATATATATATATATATATATATATTTATTTTTTTTTTTTATAAAAGTCATACAGATAACTATTACTAGTGCCTATTCAAAAACTTTTTAAAGACGTGCCTGCATCCATAATCATCAATGACCACAAAAGACTTTAACCTGGTCTTTAATTGTTAGAGAAAAAGAATAACACAGTCCAATATATTTTTCTTATGCTTTTTTAGTGGTTCCACCACCAGTGGTGGTCACAGTGGTGCCCCTCACGAGTCAGGCAATTCAAGTCACATGGCAGCCTGTGGATAGAGTTCTCCTGTATAAGATAATGGTCACAGATTCCAATGGTACACAGGTATTGAGCACCACCGTCTCCTCCACCTCCCAGGCCGTGCAAAATTTGATGCCATGCAACCTGTATTTCATAGCTGTCTATTCCCTAAACACGTTTCTGAATCCAGGAGAACCAAAGCAAGTGAACTACACTTCAAACAGTAAGTGTGTTACCTGTTATGGTTGCCATGCACAGTGCAAACCAACGTGGAAATATGGATAATTGATTGTGTGTGGAGAATCCACCTGTCCATGTGTCTCTTCCTCTTGCAGATCTAAGTCCGGTGACACAAGTTTCTACAGATTACAATTGTGCGAATTCATCTGCTGTGGCATCATGGGGAGCTGTGTTTGGTGCTAAGTCTTACCGTGCCACGGCGGTTGATCAAAGTGGTACGACCGTGTCCTGCACCTCTATGGGTACAACATGCATGCTGACCAAATTGGGTTGTGGCAGGGACTACGTGGTGTGGGTCACTGCCATCTCCAATAACTGTGAGAGCACAAGCAGCATCACAGCCTTCTTCCAGACAGGTGAGTGAGCACCCCTGAGCAGTTTAATGAGATTACTTTGCTGTTTGCAGACATCATTTTCACACTGTTGATCAAAATAAAGCTTTTCGGGAATCTGGATGCAAATTTAGATTAGCCAGGTATTGCTAATCATCAGCGCTTGATTAATTGATCCTCAGCAGGTGGGCAGACTTCTATGAAAACAAACATTTTTGCTATTTGCTGGCCTGGAGCATTTAGGTGGGTGTTAATGCCGAGAGGGAAAATATATGAGCAATGGTCTTATATATTAGAGAAGCAAATGTTACTGCACATCAATCTGAAAAGGGTTATAAAGCCATTTCCAATCAATTTGGAGTTCAACATTATATAGTGGGAACGATTATACAAAAGCAATCAAGACAGTTGCCTATCTTCCCAGGAGTGGATATCCCTGCACATTCACCCTACAGCCCTCACTGCGCATGTTAAATGTTAAAGTATATTAGAGGACAATTAGAAAAAGACTGAACAAGAACAGATTGCTTAAAAGGGTTGCCAGAAGAAATCTCTTCTGTCTAAAAAGAATAAGGAACCACAACTGTGGTTCACAAATCTACATCTGAACAAAGCACAAGGCTTTTGAAAAAATGTCCTATGGACAGATAAGACCAAAGTGGAGTTGTTTGTCCTTAATGCCCAGCGCCATGTTTGGTGAAAACCAAACAGCATTTCTGCAAAAACACCTCAGACCCACTATCAAGGAAGGCGATAGAGAAGTGATCATTTCGCCTTTTTTTTTTTGCAGCCATAGGACCTGGCAGTCATTGAGTGAACTCCCCTGTATACCAGAGTATTCTAGGGGCAAATGTGAGGCCAACTGTCTGACAGCTCATACTTGGTCAAAATTCGGTCATTCGGACAATGATATGAAGCACGTAATGGCACGTAAATCGGAATGGCTGTAAAATAAAAGAATTAAGGATTTGAAATGGCTTAGTCAAAGTCCAGACCTCAACCTAACTGAAATGCTGTGCTGGGACATTAAGAGGCCTCAATGAATGTTGTAAAGAAGAATGGACCAGAATGATGTGAGAGACAGTCAAAGTTGTACAGGAAAGGTTTACTTCTAACTAAGGTGGAACTACAAGCTATCGAATCAGGAGGGTACTTACTATTGGCCACATTCTTTATAGGGGCTTAATGTTTGTTGCACTAGGTTGCACTTCATTTATGGCACAAGGTTAGTCTGAAGTTTTATTTGCCTAATACTAAAAACCATTATAATCAGATAATTTTCATTACGTTTTTACATGAAAAAATACATAGAATTAAAAGAGGGAGCACTAACTTACACATGACTGTATATACTGTACTGTACAAATGGAGATGGTTCCCTGTTAAGTCTCGTTCCTCTCAAGGTTTTCTCCTATTGTCATCTCACAGTTTTTCCTTGCCACCCCTGCCCCCAGCTTGCTAATCAGGGACAAGCTGATAATAAAATTTTATAATTTTATATTTCCTCAAATGTACAATTTCCATTATTATTAAAGCAATTTCCCTCTGGGATTAATAAAGTTCTTTGAATCTTGAATCTTGAATTTAATTCAAAAGTTTGCTGTGTGGCAATAACCATTGATAAAAGCACTGTGTAAATACAACCCAATTGAACAGAACGGAATTGGATTCAATTAAATAAAAGAAACAATTCTTAGGTAATCAACTATTTTATCTATGATTTAAACATAAGACAGTTAAAGTTCTCTAAACTTGTTCAGCTGCCATATGATGTAGGCACAGTGGTTTAAAGGTCCCATATCTTATTATTTCTTCAAAAAGTTAACATAGATCTCGGATTTTGTTTCAGTATGTAAATGAGCAAAAAATCAGGGGAGTGGCTTTTCTTATATTAAGTCACATAAGTGGGCATAATCTAATTTGCTTGTTCAATTTCTGATGAATAAAACATGAAAAAGGACAAAAAAATAAATAAATCAGGGATTTTTCCCCTTGCCTTTTGTTTGTAGACACACAATGGAGGTCCATGGTGTAAGAGATATTGTAAAAGATCCTATCACATAATCTGTTTGTTGGTGGGACACACTATTCAATGTTTGTTCCTGTTTCTTGTGCGAAGACATCTGAACACACCCATGGCACTTAAAGACAATGAGATGGCCCTGAAGGATCGGCTCTGGTTTTCAGTCTAGTTTACACATGGCCTTTTTTCACAGCCAAAAGAGCTGGGCTTATAATATACTGACTCAAGATAAAATCAGAAGCACTGGTGTGGCCTGAGACTCCTGAGATTGGTACTTGTTGGTAGTGTTGTCTCATATCATTTTTTACCCCCATAAACCTTCCATTCCCGCTGTGTTCATTAATGCGTATCTACGGTATCACACACTCTCTCACACTGGTAAAGGTGTGGTCGGTGGTCATTGCACCAGTATTTCAAGAACCCAGTGTTGAATTAACACAGCATAATGTTTATATGCTGTATGTCGATTTGTGCTTAAATGAGCTTGAATTAATCAACAGTGGGGATTTTATGAAAGCCTAGACTCCCAGGCTATGTACAGTACATCAACATCCTTGCGTGTCACTCAAATTGTGACTTGTGTGCTGGAAACTTGGAAGAAACATGCTGTAAAAATCACCAAAATCACTAACCATATTATTAACTTATTTTCACTTACAGTATCATGCTCGCCAGCTAATCTGAACCTGTTCCGTGAATGCAGCAGCAACGTAATCATCTTCTCATGGGCATCAACAAACAATACGGCATTCTACATGGCACAACTTGCAGACTCTGTTGGGGGTACACAGGACTGCATAACCACAGAGACTTCCTGTTTCTTTACCAACACTGAGTGTGGACGTAAATACAATTTTACTGTCTTTAGTGTAAATGGAGAATGCAGTGGTCCAGTCAGCCAACCAGTGAGCATCGCAACAGGTAAAACCACAATCTATCGCCATCAGTAAAAAGAAATCTAAACACTTCTTCCTAGTTGATCAGGCCAAATACTGTAGATTACTTTTGCAAGTTGTCAGACTTATGGGATTAACGATTCATAGAAACTTACCGAGGAAAAAAAATATATGAGAGACGTCAAGCAGCATAATCATCTGATGAAGTCTATTATTGTTTCCTCAGCACCCTGCCAACCCACTAACCTGATCACTATGTCAGACTGTAAATCTGACATTTTGATGAGTTCTTGGGATACAACAGATGGGGTAACAAAGTATATCGTGGAAGGCAGGGGAAATCGTGGAAACACCAGCCACGAGAGCTACTACAGCTGTACCTCAAATACCAGCAGTTGCGCCATCCCTGGCGTGGCATGTGGAGAAAGCTTGACTATGATGATCACTGCCTTTAACGATTACTGTTATAGCGCAGTGACACTGGGTCAGGAGACAAATACTGGTAAGTGATTGTGCATTGTGCCATTTGGACCATGTGTAATTGGGGCATTTGTTTATATTCAAAACCAAGATCAAGCACAATTAGGAACTGAACTACAATTGCATACGCCGTTCAACCACTAGGTATCATGTGTTTGTGTGTTCAGCTCCCTGTGTGCCTCAGAACCTCTTGCCTATTACTGACTGCAGTTCAGACTCCATCACCCTAACGTGGAACATGGCCAACGGAGCATTGTTCTACATTGCGTCAGTGACAGACCCTTCAGGTGGGACGTACTCTTGTAGGACAATGGATCCAACCTGC
The DNA here is from genome assembly GCA_011419295.1 of Clarias macrocephalus. NCBI lineage: Eukaryota > Metazoa > Chordata > Actinopteri > Siluriformes > Clariidae > Clarias > Clarias macrocephalus. The sequence goes on along the minus strand of JAAGKR010007124.1, from coordinate 34,109 downwards.
CAGATAACCGGTCTGCGCTGTGGAACAGCATACAACGCATCCATCATCTCGTCCAATTACAAATGCAACAGCTCTGCCAGTGACAAGATTGTTGTGGAAACAGGTAGCTGATTATCAGATCGCGTTTAGATTTGTACATCCACTAATTGGTTGTTTTAAACACACTGTAGCCTCAGAAACTGGAATGTTACTGCACTGTTTGTAGTCCTGAGGTTATGAGCTCAGAACCAGACACAAATGAAAAATGAAAATTAATTATTCTTGCACAGGTTCTAAAGGTACCTAAAGAATTTTAGAGAAGGAACTTAATCTAAGTCCTTCATCCTATTTTTTCTTATTTTCATTCTCTCAGCCCCCTGTCCTCCAACTCAGGTGCAAACAACCCTAGACTGTGATGGAAACCGGGCACTGGTGAGCTGGCAGAGTTCACACTTTCCTGGCTCTTATACCGCCAGCTTGGTGGATCAAAGTCTAGGCCTGCTAAACTGTAGCGCCGTGAACAGCAGCTGCTGGGTTCCTGGCCTCAAATGCGACCAGGTCTATGAAGTCAGCGTCACCTACAACAACGGCATCTGCCTTAGCGAGCCTTCGTTGCCTATTCCCATGAACTCGGGTAGGTCAAGAACAACCATATGTTTTCCTTACTTTACATTAGTTTGCATGATGGAGTCACTCAAATGTTGGAAATTGTCATTTGCTAATTGATTGCCAGTCCACTTTATTTTTGACAGTGTCATGTCTGTGTTATTACTTTTTTAATATTTCTGAAACACAATCCCTGATAGATTTTTTTATTGTATTTTTTTTTACAGTATCCAGAAACTGTTCTAATTTTAAACTGTCAGATAAAACTGTCATTTGCATCTAGAAGAACTCTCAAGAAGTCCCCTTCAACTACGAACTTTTTATGCTAGCCAGAATTAATCTACCTCTTTTCTGGAAACAGGAGTGAAAACTTTATTGTATATATTATTATTATAGTACATATTATTGTAGTACATTCTGTGTTATTTTCTGTACATTTCTAATCTAAAAAAAAAAAAAAAGTTATTCAAACTTTATGAAGGAGAATACCTGACTCAATCCATTCTTTCTCTTTGTCTCTCTCTATGTTAGTGCCATGTGGACCAAGGAATTTTCACACCAGGGTGGAGTGTCCTTCAGGTGTTCTTCAGCTGACCTGGGACCAGACATATGGTGCTAATGGATACTCCGCCAGCGTGGTCGCTAACAGCACTGGGAAACAGTTTTTCTGTAACTCGACCTCTCCGAATTGCAGCTTTAGCTCTTTAACATGTGGAGAATCATACGTGGCATTGATCCGATCTTACAATGGCAGCTGCTTCAGCATGCTCAGTCAGCCAATGGCCATTAAAGGAGGTCAGTGAACTTTTCTGTAACCCATTTCTTGTTTCCCCAAAATGTATGTTTCTCCAATGAAATTTTTTGCTATAATAATCTGGAGGAACCAGGTTCTTTAACCGTATGTTGTTCATGAGACTGTGTGACCTTCTCAACAAACAGGAAGAATAATTTTCCTCCATATATGGCGGTCCAGTCATGGAGCTGTTAATGGGGCCAATAGTACTTGAATTGATCTGGTACTTTCTCCATCATTGGGTTTTATCTTTAAAAAAAATGCTTTAGCAATAATTAAAATAAATAAACTATACTGTAGTTGTATAGAAGTGTATAAGTATGGAACATTAATTGAGTAATAGTAAGTAAGTAAGTAAGTAAGTGTGTAATAAAACTTGTCAAGTTGGGTTTCTAAAAAGAACTTCACAAATATTAAATCATGATTTTCATTACTGTATTATAAGTATAACTGTAATTAATTAAGATGGCTTAACTGGAGGACGTACGTTACAATTCCCTTACACTATATTTGCATTGTAGATTTAGTGCAAGTCTAAAGAAGACTTCAAATATCAAGCCCCGTTCTGTCTTTTTGATCTCTGTCTTTATGTCTTCCTGACCTCCTCAGTGCCATGTGCGCCGACCAACGTGACAGTTGCGAAGACCTGTAATAACTTCACCTCAGTGATGTGGCAAGCCAGCCTCGGAGCTCAGTCGTACAGGGTCATCGCTGTGAGCAACAAGGGTTACCAGACAACCTGCTCGTCCAATACCACTACTTGCACTCTGACTGATCTGCGCTGTGGCCAAGTTTACAATGTCAGTGTGGTGGCCATTGACAATGCTTGCTCCAGCCTCCAGAGCCAAAGTGCTGTACTGCAGACAGGTGTGTGTGTGTGTGTGTACAGTATGTGTGTTAGTTATGACCAACATAAAGTATAATCTTAAATGTAGTCATGAATCTGTCTGTGTTTGTGACATTATATGTCTGAAATAAATTATTATTAATAATAATAATAATAATAATAATAATAATAATAATAATATAAATAATTTTCAATTCTGTATTTGTTCCGTTTTTTCTCACATAGGTCCTTGTGCACCCTTTAACATCAACAGTGCAATTGTGTGCATCACTAACGACGTGATGGTGACCTGGGACTCGAGCCCCACCAGCGTGTCCTACACAGGGATGGCTGTAGGAACAAATGGACACACAGTGTTGTGTAACAGCAACTTTACGTCATGTCAATTCACGGGTCTGCAGTGCGGCCAGTATTACGGGATCATATTGATGGCCAGCGATGGAGTGTGCAGCAGCCCAGAGAGTGTGGTGTACACACAGCCCACAGGTATAAACGTCATAACTTTTACTTGCTTGGAATACCCGTGGACCACCTGATACCGTATGATAGGATCACGATACCCAGGTGCCCATTCGATTTTGTACTACGGTCCAGATTTCTAAGTGTCCAGATTCAATATTAAATATTTTTGATTTTACTACAATTCTAAACAAACTTAGCAAATAATTTGCTCCTACAACACAGGATGCTTTGCTGTCTGCGAATATGTTCATTGGTTACAGCGCCACCTGTAGATAATAGTGGAACTGCAGCATTTTACCGCCCTCAAAGGCAAACGCAATTAAAAAGTTAATTAAGCAAACAGACAAAAGCAGATCTTTCCCCATCTACAGTGCTTGTACTATGGTCTTGTAACATTATCTTATAAATTGTCTTTTATCACTGTTTATATTCACATATTATTTACAGTCGGTAGAGAAAGTATTCAGACCCCCTTAAATTTTTCACTCTTTGTTATTTCGCAGCCATTTTATATTTCAGTTTTTCTTTTTTAATAAATCTGCAAAAATGTCAACAATTCTGTGTTTTAATATGTCTGTCAATATGGGATGCTGTGTGTACATTAATGAGGAAAAAAAATTAACTTTAAATGATTATAGCAAATGGCTGCAATATAACAAAGAGTGAAAAATTTAAGGGGGTCTGAATACTTTCCGTACCCACTGTACATTCTATTCAATGAATCCTGTACTGTGATGTAATTTTTTTTATTCACTGTTGCTATCATTCTCTTGTTGTTATCATTAAACGATTTCTGTAAAAATAAATAGTTAAGATTTCAGATCAACTTCAATATACTTAATCAGCAATCTAATCAATAATGTGACCCCATGCTATAGGGCCCTGTGCCCCGGAGACTGTTTCTAAATTCCTGTACTGTGATACAAACACACTGAGTGTGATGTGGACCGTGAGCCCCCTGGCTATGAGCTACAGCGCCCTCGTCAAGCCCGTAAATGGACCTGTGCGTGGCTGCAACTCACCCAGCACAAGCTGTGATGTCTCTGGTTTGCAGTGTGGTCAGAGCTACACACTCACCGTCATGGCCGCTAACAATGTGTGCACTGGGCCAGAGACCACAAGTCAGACCTTCCAGACAGGTACATATCCCTTTATTTAACCCTTATGGAAGGAGTCTACAGTGTCAGTAACATGTATTACTGTATTAATGTTTTGTCACTGTCCTTTGCTCTCTCTCTCTCTCTCTCTCTCTCTCTCTCTCTGTCCTTTTGCAGCTCCATGCATGCCAAACACTGTGAATGCCAACGTGATGTGTGCCAGTAACAGAGTCCAGGCCACATGGACTCAGGCGCCAGGTGCTCTGTCCTACACTAGTGTCCTCACTGCTCCGAGTGGCTTCACCCAAACCTGCAATACCTCTGCCCTTTCTTGTGACTTCGGTGGCCTGACATGTGCTCAGACCTACAAACTCAATGTCCTAGCAAACAACGGCAACTGTAACAGCACCATTACCACTGACGTCACCGTTACCACAGGTGTGTGAGCTCACAGGGGCTAATAATACAAAGGAAATGCTGCTATCTTGACTTGACTCTGACTTTTGCAGGCCCTTGTGCTCCTTATAACGTGAATGCTGAGGTGCAATGTGGCTCAAATGCTGCTAACGTATCCTGGCAAGGAAGCTCCGGTGCCAGGTCATACACCGTCCAAGCCTATATGCAGAGCCAGACAACTCCTTCGGCTTCTTGCCAGTCTTCCAACACATCCTGCACACTCACACAGCTGCACTGTGGAATGATGTTTAATGTGACCGTACTTGCTAGTGATGACAACTGCAACAGCAACACGTGGGCTGGAACAACATTCAGAACAGGTACGAAAAGAGACGGACCAGACGGGAAGCCATAAAAAAGGAGCTTTAGAGGTACTGGAGAAAGAGATAAAAAAAAAAAAAAAGAAAAAACTGTAAAAAGAAGCAACAATGATGATGCAACAATTTATACATTTATGTACATAATATTTTTATGTAAAAATTTTAATAAACAAAGTATTAACTCCTTCTTTTTTTCTTCCCTCCATCCTGTATCTCTCAGCGCCCTGCCCTCCTGTGCTGCAGGCTTCCCCTCTCAGCTGTATCAGCGATCAGGTTATGGTCTCATGGACACAGGATGCACTGGATGTTACTGTAAATGCCACCTCAGCGCTTGGTCTGTCAGTAAGCTGCAGCTCTGCTAATAACAACTGCACCATGCAGGGACTGTCGTGTGGACAAGTATACACAATGCAAGGCAAATCCTATGGCCTGTGGTGTAACAGCACTCTTAGTGATCCTCTCAGCTTTGCTACGGGTAAAGGCAACACAGTTTACATACAGTATAGTACTGAACATAATGACAGTAAAGTCAATGAATGTGAACACTACTGACATATTGGGCAGACATCATATGTAATATGTAGCACATACTGTATAGAACACCAATCGAATGAAGAGGTCATACTAATGAAAATGACATACTACATAAAAATAACATACTGACATAATAACCTTTACTGACATAAAGGTGTGCCTATGTACTACTTAAACATCACAGCTAAACTGACTGAGATATAAGGATGACACTGATAACAGATATAGACTGCACATACAGGAAGCACTACCAACATACAGGCAGATAGCACCACTAGATCAAAGCAATACTACTGACATATGCATCCAAAATGACTGACACTGAGAGAACACAAGCGACCTATCCACTAATTTACATCTTGCAGCTCATAATACTGAGGTAGTCACACTACTAACAAGTAGACAGAATCTACTGTCACACACGTTATACTACTGACAATTACATGCAGAACTACTGCTCTACAGCGATGACACTCATACAATGCATTACTGACAATTACTACAAATTTTCACACTACTGACATACAGGAAAATATGACTGACACTTAAGTAGTATTATCAGTGAGATGACCTACTGACATACATGTGATACTACTCAATTATTTCCAAAACTACTGACCTATAGCACTTATACGCATGTATGCCTATGAAATGCATAGGCTACAATACTGACAATTACAGGTGATATTACTGACAAAACTTTATGATTCTACTGATGAACAGGAAGATACAACTGTTATTTATTACTTTTATTTATTTATTAATTTAATTTTAAATCAACTGTCATTTATTTATTAAAACTGATATTATTACTAGATCAACTATTTTTAAAATTTTAGATAAACTACTGACAATCATACGACTGATAATCGCATCCAAAACTACTGACCCATATTGAGGACCCTTATATACAAATGTATACTTATTAAATGCATATGTTACATTAATGAAAATTACAGGTGATGCTACTGACAAAAAGGTATGCTACTACTGACACACAGGAAAATATGACTGACATGAGTATTACTACTAACATATCACAATGACATGAACTACTGACATACATTTGACACTACTGACAATTGCATCCAAAGCTACAGACTTAATAGCTATATTACTACTACTACTAGCTGTACTTTATATGTATCTCTATGAAATGCACAGGTTACATTAATAAAAATTACAGTTGATACTACTGACAAAAAGGTATGATACTACTGATGAACATATCACTCTCTCACTCATCATCTATACCTAGACCTATATCTATACATCATCTTAATCCTGTATTCAGGGTCAAGGGGGGCCTGGAGCCTATCCCAGGGGACTTAGGGCACATGGCAGGGTACACCCTGGACAAGGTGCCAATCCATCGCAGGGCACAGACACACACATACACTCACTCATTCACACACTACGGGCAATTTGGGGACGCCAATTAGCCTAACCTACATGTCTTTGGACTGTGGGAGGAAACCGGAGTACCCGGAGGAAACCCACCAAGCACAGGGAGAACATGCAAACTCCATGCACACAGAGACGGGAATCAAGCCTGGCCGGGGATCGAACCCGGACCCTGGTGGTGCAAGGCGACAGTGCTAACCACCGTGCCACCCTACTGATAAACATATGACTGACAAAATAAAAATATGACTGACATTTAAGTGTTACTACTGACAAATATACCAATAAGGGCTAGCGGTTATGCTACTAATTATTACAAGTGATAGTACTGACACAATATGGATCAGACAATAGTAATGGATGGGCAAAAATGACTAATATACTGTATGTGACACAACTGACAGTTACACCTACAAGCAATGAAGTGAATTACAAGTAATTACAAGTCAGCTAATTGTTTTAACTCTTCAGCCCTAAGCTGTGACTCTACCTTACCTTAATCATGACTCTACCTTACCGTGTGTGTCGTCTCCACGTTGTTTCCTCAGTTCCCTGCACTCCTGCAGCAGTCTGGGTTGACTACACTTGTGGAACAGGCATGGCGATGTTAAGCTGGAACGAGAGCCTGGGTCCGGCAACCTTCATCGCTCGTGTTCAGACTCAGAACCACTCAGACTCTTGCAGCACCAACCAGACACATTGCTCGTTATCTTCTCTCAATTGTGGGAGATTGTACAATGTCACAGTTGCAGCTGTGGAAGGACAATGCACCAGCAGCAACGTAGCCAGGACCCAGATACAGACCGGTAATAATATGAGCGTTAATGCACTGTTCCTGATTACTAACTTATAGAGCAATCCACATTTCATACCTTACCTTTTCTTATTTTCGCTCTTCTCTTTCAGCCCCATGTGCTCCTCAGAATGTGTCTGTCAGTCTGCAGTGTGCCAATAACACAGCATTAGTGACCTGGGCACCAAGTCCTGGTGCCACAGGATACAACGTCACTGCTCTAGGACTTAATGGCGATGTCAAATACTGTCGCACCTCAAATACCTACTGCCAGATACCCAACATGCATTGCTCTTGGACCTATAACTTTGTTGTAACTCCATTTACAGACACATGCATTGGATGGCCAAGTAATGTTTTCAACTTTACTGCAGGTGTGTATATACTTATGGAAGCATCCCAATACCATCACTGCCTTAGGTCATAATAACAGCATAACTCAAGACTTGTGCTCTTTCGGACCCTCTTTTTCTCTTGGTATCAGGTCCATGTCCACCCACTGGAGTCCAGGTGTCCCTGCTCTGTCAAAACAATGTTGGCTCTGTCAGCTGGACTGCTGCCATCAATGCTGAAAAGTACATTGCCACAGTGGTAGGCTTGGATGGCCACACACACAACTGTACCACTACAGGAACAAATTGCTCCTTCCTGGACCTCCACTGTGGAGAGGACTACAGGGTCACCGTTGTTACTGTACAGCGTGGATGCTGGAGTGACTCAAGCATGCCTGTGATCTTGAGATCAGGTAAAATCCTGGAGGAAACCATGTGCAAAATGATGGCAATGATGTCTTAACTTTGGTCTTGGTTGTCTTGCAAACTTTCACCAGGCTTGACAAAGCTAAACCCTCTACATAAATTGCTCACTTAAGCCCATACCTTTAATACACAAGTATGCAAGTATATGCATATACTTTTTAAACTCAGTAAAAGTAACATCATAACGGCTCTTTTCACCAGCTATTTGCCCTCCTGCCAACCTGTCCGAAGTTACTCAGTGTGGCACCAACGACATCACCATCACATGGGACCCCAGCCCTCGGCCAGCTGTCACCTACTTCCTGTTCTCTCAGCAGGACGGCAAAGCAAATATCACTACGGCAACATCCATCACCTTAAACCAACTCCAGTGTGGTATGCTCTTCACAGTGCAGGTAGCAGCACAGGACAACACCTGCACCAGCCAGTATAGTTCCCCAGTGCAGATCCGCACAGGTACATCAATAATGCTAGAGTATATTCTGTATTCTAGGACGATAGCAGTTATTAAATATTCTGTCCTCTTTGGTTGTGCTTAGCTCCATGCTCACCATCCGGTCTGGTAGCCACTGCTAGTTGTGGCACAAACCAAGGTAACCTCACTTGGCTTGGTGGTGTCGGTGCCCTCTTTTATACCAGTACTCTTGTGAGCAGTAATGGTAGATCCATTTCATGTACAACCAACACTACATCCTGCGTGGTGAACCTGGACTGTGAACGTATGTACACAGCTACTGTGATCTCTTCCAATGGGCTCTGCAATAGCAGTGGAAACAGTAGCATCCAATTTACATCAGGTACACAAATCATACTTGGTAACACATCAGTAAGACTACACACCTTAAAATTTGCCATTAAAATTTAGGATTTTCTTTTTTTTTCTCTTTCTCCTTATCCCCTCTGTATTCCACATCTGCAGCCCCATGTCTGATCAGTAATGTAGATACTCAGCTTGACTGTAATACTAATTCACTAGCAGTGCAGTGGAATGAAATTGCAGAAAACCAAACCTATACTGCACTGGCTATCAGCACTGATGGCACACATACTTCATGCAACACCAACAGCAGCTACTGTACCATCCAGGGCCTAAGATGCGGACGCAGTTACAGCATCGCCGTGTCCACCTCCGATGTTCGCTGCACCATCCAAGGTTCTGACCTCCAAGTATGGACAGGTATGGACTTGCAGAAATGCATAGATACAGTGGAACCTTGGATTACGAGCATAATTCATTCCGGAAGTGGGCTCATGTTCCAAAACACTCGTAAACCAAATCATCAAAACTCAAATTATTCGTTTCACAGCCCCAAAAAATAAATACATAAAAATAATTAATACAATCTATAAAATAAAAATAAAACAAATTAATCTGTGCGCGCGCGCGTGTGTGTGTGTGTGTGTGTGTGTGTGTGTGTGTGTGTGTGTGTGTGTGGAATTAGCCCCTTCCCTCGCCTCGTAACACTTCTCCTCCCTCTCCCCACCTTGCTTTTTAAGTTTCACAACAAACACACACACACACACACACACACACACACACACACACACACACACACACACATCGGAAACACCGTTTAAACAGGGAGAAAAGAAATCTCTCTGACCTGGCGTGAGCGCATACTAAGGGAATCACTGCTGTAAAGTAAAAAAAAAAAAAAAACACAGCACCTTACCTTTGAAAAGAATCGCGACAGAGCAGAGTTTCTGTGTGTTTGTGAAGCCGGGGAGGGGGTGAAAAGGCGAGAGAACGTCTGTGCGCATGTGTGTATATGTGAGAGACGAGCAGAGTTTCTGTGCGTTTGCGAAGCTGTGGGGGGTGAAAAGGTGAGAGAGTGACGCTCGGTGTCAAAATAAGAGTCTCATGTGTGATACATGATACTCGGCGCTCGTAAACTAATACTTGCTCGGTTTCCAATTAAAAATTTATAAAAAATCTTTGCTCAGTTTGCGGAACACTCGTAAACCACGTTACTCGCAATCCGAGGTTCCACTGTACATTATAGGCATGTTGAATCCAAGGAAAAAAAGAAATATATCATATATTTGTTATTATTTTTTCCCCCATCAGCTCCGTGTAAACCAGAGAATCTATCAGTGTCTTTAGAGTGCAATACCAGCATTGCTACAGTCTGGTGGAACACCACAGGGGTGGACCAGTTGTATAATGTGTCGGCAGTAAACGCCACAGGTGGACTGGTCAGCTGTAGCACCAGGGCATCATACTGCACTTTTACGCAGTTTCGTTGTGGAGAGTCATACGCAGTCACAGTTACTGGGCTTTCGCAAAACTGTACCAGCCAGCCTAGCACCTCTGTGGATTTCAGCACAGGTAAGGTCAATTAACTCATACAGTCAATGTATAGACATCCTGCCTCTACAGGTGTTAGACTTATGTAATAGTATCAGTTATATCTACTCAAAAGGTCAGATAGTGTTACCTCCATACAACTGAGAGACAAAATTACTGGACACAGAAGAGAGAAAGAGGTAGATACCTACTAGATGAACACACATGAGAATCAGAATTGCTCACACAGTGGTCCGAGACAGAGACACAGAGATGAGGGAACACAGGTGACATCCCTGGCCAAGAATTAGTGGCAGAGGTGTCTGAGACCTGCACACAGATGAGACAAAGAGATACCTGGTGATAGGTAAGAAGTGGAGTTGCTTATTAAATGGTGAGACACATTGATACTAGATTTTCCTTTAAAGTGAGAGGTTAAGATTGAGAGATTGAGATGGCGTGCAAAGTTCTGAGACTGTTGCTTCTTCCTTAACCATTGCTTTGCTTCTTTCAGCTCCTTGTATCCCTACCCAAGTCAGTGTGACCTACAACTGTGACACTTTGATCACCTCGGTATCTTGGGACACAGCTCAGGGGGCTGAGAGATATGTGGCCTACGCAGTGAGTAGTCGAGGATACAAGTCCAACTGCAGCGCCATAGATGCCTTCTGCGATTTCCCAGATCTCCCCTGTGGTCAGGACTACAACATCACAGTTGTGGCAGTTAGTGGTAGTTGCAAATCTCAGCCCAGCCAACTCGTCACTATGTCTACAGGTACTGAGGATGAACAATGGACGACAACATCTTTAAATGTTTTTGTCATCTATTACTGTGAATTAGATATTTTTCTTTCTTGTTTTACCTCTGTCTAGGGCCGTGTCCTCAGTCAATTCCTCATGTCATGTTGGACTGCAGCAACAATTCTGCTCTCGTTTCATGGACGCCAGGTTACGGCATTATCTATTACAACGCATCTGCTAATGCAGTGGATGTGAGTGACCGTGTGACTTGCAGCACCACCGGGTTTTCCTGTAACATGACTCACCTACAATGTGCCCAGACCTACCAGATTAGTGTCAGTGGTTGGGGGAACACCTGCCCTAGCCCTTCTCAGGGGTGGGTGTCCGTTACCACAGGTAACAGGTCCTTAAATTATATTTTAATATTCAATACTTCGTCCTTCTTTTTTAGTTGTGAGAGATAATTCCTTTGCATAAGTTTTTTTATAATTTACAAACCTAACTAAATTATTCCTTTTATTTCAGGACCATGTCCCCCAAATCTGGTATCTGTCCAGGTTCCTTGTGACTCCAATGTTATAACTGTGTCCTGGCAGATCTCTCAAGGTTCTGTCTCTTACCTTGCTGTTGCTCAGAGCAGCTCAGGACTAAGGTTTAACTGCAGCAGCAATGGGACAACATGTAACATTCCTGGACTCCAGTGCGGACAGACATATGAGGTTTATGTCTCGGGTGTGATTGGAAGTTGTGTAGGACCAAAGAGCCAGACTCAGACTATCAAAACCGGTGAGAGTAATAAATAATAAGTAACAAATAATAAATGTGTATCATTGGTCTCGCCATCCTGAGGAGAGATGAATTATCTTGATGTCTGTCCTTATCAATGCAGCGCCCTGCATGCCTCAGAATGTCCAGTTGATATTGGCGTGTCAATCAACGGTGCTTAATGTTACCTGGCAGCAAAGCGGTGTAGCCACAAACTACAGAGCCATGGTAGTGACCAGTGCTGGTGAAGTGATGTTCCCTGTTACAGCCCAGCCCTTCTTCATGGTTCCCAACATCCTCTGCGGTCTGTTGTACAATGTTACGGTGGTGGCCCAGAACGAAAAGTGCAACAGCAGCAGCAGTCTTGTACAAAGTGCCGTTTCAGGTAAACATCCAGGCTTTCTTAGAGTACTGTACACCTTCTTTATTGAGGATACTTTTGTTGTATTACGGTGCAATATCTTCCTGAATGTCACATGCCAGTGTTTGAATTTTAACTCTCTACATACTGTACAAGCCAGAATGTATCATCTTTGATCTGTGAGTTGACTGTGGTGTGTGTGTCTCCAGCCCCATGTCCTCCTCAGGCCATCAGTGCGAATATAAACTGCACGTCCAACACCATCTCCGTGAACTGGTCCTCCAGCGTGGTCGGTGTCAGCTACATGGCACAGGCCGTCTCTTCTACTAGCTATTACACGTGCAATAGCACAAACACCTTCTGCAGCATCAGTGTGCCATGTGGCAAGACCTACAACATTTCTGTAATACCCAGCCAAAACAGCTGCAGCGGAGTCAAGTCGCCTTATACTATTATTCAAGCAGGTCAGTATGAAAATTAACCGTTAACAAATGACACTTTTGCATGCAGTGTTTTTACATGTTTTTGTTTGTGTAGCTCCGTGTGTGCCCACTTTGAAGAGTGTGGAGGTAGACTGCCTGTCCAACCTCGCCTGGGTCACGTGGAACACATCATCAGGGGCGGATTCTTACATTGCAATGGCAATAGACAGCGACAGGTACCACTATCAGTGCAACTCCAGTGACAGCACGTGTCCAGTCCCTGGGTTACAGTGTGGGAGGAATTATAGTTTTGCTGTCACAGCTACCAATGCACAGTGCAGCAGCGGATTCAGCAATACCTTGTGGTCTGAGACAGGTCAGAGACACACAGTAGACAGACAGATAGTTACTCTATATCAGATTGAAGCTGATTGTAAATATATTTAGAAACATACATGATTATTCAGGCACGTATTTACGCAAGTGCGGTAGTGCCTACATTATATTTTCACGCTCTTTTTTGTTTTTTAGTTCCTTGTGCTCCAGAGGGTGTGAATGTATCAGTGGGTTGTTACACTGGCACAGTGACTGTGCTCTGGTTGCCCAGTGCTGGAGCGCTCACGTACACTGCCACACTTGAGCCAAACACGGGCATTTCGTCCTGTTGCACTTCTCTTAATGGGAGCACTTCCTGTGATGTCAAATCCCTTCCTTGTGGTCAGGCGTACATGGTGACTGTCACTGCGGAAGGACGAACCTGTAATAGCTCTCAGAGCACGGCCATAATGGCACAGACGGGTAAGCCCTCGTGCAAACATCTATACTTCTCCTCTATGACACATTAACCACTTACTTAATACACATTACATGGCCACTGCAAAAACATTGTACTGTAAATGATATTGATCAAAAAATATCAATAAATGCAAGGTATTCAAGGTATTCAAGGTTGTGGAATGTCTGTTATTACTTACATATGCTCGCAGCTATAATTACTTGTTCCCTCGCCAGCCACATAAGTGTAAGTCGGGTGTTATTGGAAATGAATCAACTCTTTCTGACTAATCATATTTAAGAATTCAAGCGTGCTTGGGTTACACGATCTATGTCATAATGTATTAAACTCTACTACAGATGTTTGCTGTTCTTCATTGTCCTAATCGTGGTTGTTTTCGCACTGTGTTGTGCAGCACCGTGCCAGCCATCGGGCCTCAATGCGACTTTGAGCTGCACAGATAACGTGGCGAGAGTCAACTGGATGAGTAGCATGGGTGGTCAGCTCTACACAGTAAATGCTGTAAGCATGAATGGAACATTCGTAGACACCTGCTCTGGCTTTGATGGATCCTGCGATCTCAGCGGTCTGGTGTGTGGTCTGCAGTACACGGCCACGGTGGTGGCGCAACACAGTGTTTGCCTCAGCTTGCCAAGTCCACCGACAAGCATCAGGACAGGTAGGGTGAGTCCCAGGAAAGTAGCATGCCACCAGACCCACTTGATGAACTTGTTTAAGAAAAAGACAGAGGGAGTTCCTGCTACACTAAGAGTGTAGTTTTCTTTATCTCCACCAAACCCACCATAAGGATCCAAGCCAATGAAATACTTTTTTTGTTTATATTATAAAAACATATTCAGTCACTGAGTGGTGCCTAATCCATGCTAGCTTCACTTTGGCACATGCAGAAACCACACATTCTTTACTGTGAGTGAAAAATAGAGCAGCAATGCTTAATTTACTTAGACATACTTAGGGGTCAGGGGTAGCTCAGTGGTTAAGGCATTGGACTACAGAAGGTCCCATGTTCAAACCCCACAACCACCAAGTGAGCAACTTGGCAAGGCCCTTAACCCTCAATTACTCACATATATAATGAGATTTTAAAAAATGCAAGTCACTCTGGATAAGGGCATTTACCAAATGCCTAAATATAAACATGCACAGATGATTCACCTGTTCACTAGGATCAGCAATTAGACAGACCACACCTACTTTTCTGAGACAGGGAATCACAGAAGCCACACCCCTTCTCTAGGATCAGCAATTAGACAGATCACACCTCCTTTTCTGAGTCAGTCGAGCACCTTCACTAGGATCAGAAATTAAAAGACCACACCTCCTTTTCTGAGACCGGGAATCACAGAAGCCACACCCCTTCATTACGATCAGCACAGACAACACCTCCTTTTTTAAGACAGAATGGAGAAGCCACACCCTTTTAGTAGAACCAGCAGGTAGAAAGGCCATGCCCTTTGCACTTGAACTGAAAGATACCATAAAAATGTTTAACCTCCTTTAGTAGGCCCGACGAACTTTACTACTCTCAACTTTTTGGCATTTAAACTACAACAGAATTTCTAAATGTTCTCAATGTTTTCAATGTTTTTTCAGTACCATGCATTCCACAAAATGTCAGGCTGAGCCTGGATTGCCCTGCCCGCAAACTTACTGTGTCCTGGACCCAGAGCTCAGGCGCGCAACTTTACACAGCTATGATAATAGACAGCTGGGGGTTGTCTACTAGCTGCCAGAGCTTTTCTGACCACTGCACTATTAGTGGTGTGGCCTGTGGAAATATCTATCATGCAAGTGTGGCCGCCTCTGATGAGTACTGCAGCAGCCAGCCCAGTACACCCGAAAGCATAGACTCAGGTAATCACCGCAGACTCATCAACAACACTGAAAAGGAGTCATGTTGTTATATCTTTTTGTTGCTATTGTTTTGTCAGTCTGTTCTTCAAAACCAAGCACGTCTAGTTTCTCTTGATCAATTACCCGCTCTGTTTTGTCTTCTCTCATGTAGTTCCATGTGCTCCCAGCAATATCAGGGCTCAGATGGATATTCCGACTAGCACAGCCATACTCTCGTGGTATTTGAGTGGCGGTGCGCTAAGGTACAAGGCCATTGCGATGAGCAGCATCTCAGGAACCAGTGTTTCTTGTGACACAAATTACACTAACTGTGACCTGGTCAACCTGTTATGTGGAGACAAGTACAATGTCTCGGTCCAGGCTATAGGAAGCGTCTGCAATAGCTCTGCTTTCATGAGTGGATACCTTCAGACAGGTGATGCTTACTCTGTACATATTACATTGTACATTTTTGTAATCATAATGGTAGAAAGGTGAGATTTGTAATCGTGTGATCTCAGGGCCATGTGTTCCGGTGATGGCGAGTGCAACATACACACCACCTGTTGCTCTGTTTACATGGGACATGACCAGAGGCGCTGACAGATACACCATTAATGCTGTGACGGAGCAGGGCTTCCAGACGTCCTGTTCAACCAGTGACACCTCATGTGTTCTTAACAGTCTGAACTGCAGCCAGACATTCAACATCACTCTGACCGCCTTTAGTGACATCTACCAAGATGGGGTAACCTCCAACACTCTTACACTCAACACAGGTGAGTGAGAGACTGCAGGCTATATTAGACTTATTACGTTGTCCTCCTGTATCAATCATAGAAACATGAGTGTATAGCGCTTTGCTCTTAGGGTATTATTCCACTCCCTAATGATGTTTGAGTATCAACTCAAAAAAGATACAGTCAAGGAACCCCATGTTATCCTGGACCCTTCCTATTTAATAGCTGTCACTGTTGGAGGAGTGCCATAATATGGGTGGAAACTGAACACAATCTTAAATTAAATCTGAACAAAGGTGTATTTTGCAGAACCGTGCCCTCCTACGATCCTGGCAACCCGGGTATTGGGCAACATTGGGGAGGTGACCTGGGAGCCGAGTGCCGGGGCTGTGAAATACGTGGCCGAGCTCAAAGGACGGCTAGGCGACACCCTGTACTGCCAGACCACAGGGACATCATGCAGGGTGACAGGACTCCTGTGTGGGTCGGTTTACGTTACCATTGTCATAGCCATTAGCCCCAGCCTCAATAGCTCGAGCAGTGTAGGGGCACTTCTCACTACAGGTTAGTATCATGGCCCAGTTTAAATAAAACAAACGTGTTCATTGTGGCTCCTTATGTTCCTAATACCTGATGTGTCATTGTATTTAGCGCCCTGCCTGCCAGACAATACCAGCTTTGCTGTGGAAGTGCAGTGTGCAAATGATTCAGCATTTGTCAGCTGGGGCTGGAGCGAAGGAGCAACGTCCTATGAACTCACCGCTACTAGCAACAACGGAGACCAATTAAAATGTGACACACTGCAGAACAGCTGTAACATTACAAACCTAGAGTGTGGACAGACGTACAGTCTCAGCCTGGAAGCCTTCAATAATGCCAGTTCTGTCAGCCTGAATACAGGAACCACCTTCCAAAGCCGTGAGTCCTAAGTATCTTATTTTGGGATTAAAAATCTTGGGAGTGTGCTGTTATGGGGAATAATCATTGACAGCATGATGTGAAGGAACCCCCACTGATTTCCTGTTACCACCATCAAGTTAATTATTTTCCAATTAATGCATGTCCTCAGGTGTTTTATTCCTGGCAGTGATTTACTAACAACAAAAATAATCCTTTTAGTTAATTTCTTTCAGTTATTCAACACCTTGTGACCAATCAGAATTTTGATCGCAAAGTCTACACTGATTACAATTTTAATATGACTGCTCTTGATCCCTAGGACCCTGCGTGCCCCAGCGTGTGGCGGCGAACCTGCAGTGCGGCACCCGTACAGCCGTGCTAACCTGGGAACAGAAGCCGGGAGTCATGTACTACCTGGCAAGTGCCACTTACATGCCTGGAGAAGCCGCTGCAATGTGTAACTCAACTGCTGATAGCTGTAGCTTCAGTGGTCTACATTGTGGAGTGCAGTACTCCCTGAGAGCTAGAGCTTCTACCGGACAGTGCCTAAGTGACTTCAGTGCACCTGTCAACATCACTACAGGTCTTTCTCTCTCTCTCTCTCTCTCTCTCTCTCTCTTTTTATTATATTATTTTTTATTTTTTATTATTTAAATTATATCTTGCTTTTAATTATTGTCTTTTCAATTAAACTCAAGCATGCCTTAATCATCTTACTTTTGTTCAGAACCCTGCCAGGCACAGAATATCACTGTGGTCGGTTCATGCACCACTGATATACTCCGGTTGAACTGGTCCAATGCTACCGGTGCGCTTCGTTATATCATCTCAGTCACAGGAAACCTGGGCTACACCGGCTCCTTCCAGAGCCCTGTGTCCAATGTAGAGATGGAGGTTTCCTGTGGCCAGAGCTACAGTTTTAGTGTCTTGGGGCAGAATGATCAGTGCAGCAGCCTCACAAGTGCCACTGCCAAGTATTCAACTGGTACATTATTACATCCTTTGTAAAAATTTAGCTACAAATTTCCAGGATCTAATACGATTATACACTGACACAAGGATCAGGCAATAAAAAAATAAAAAAAAACTTTCCCCTTTTTTGCAGCCCCATGTGTACCAATGGGTATGCAGACCTTCGTTGAATGTGAGGACACCACCGCTTCTGTCAGCTGGGCAGGGAGTGATGGAGCAGTAAAATATACTGTGGTTGCTCAGGGACAGACATTAGGCCACAGCTACACATGCACCACCAATACAACCATATGTACCTGGAGTGACATGGAGTGTGGAGAAACCTATATAGCCTGGGTCATCGCCAGCGACCTGCGGTGCAACAGCACCCCTAGTAACAATACCATCATCCGCATGGGTGAGACAACCTTTGACAGCATACAGTTAAACTTTGGATTGAGAGTATAATTCATCTGATGAATCATTCTACATCCCAAAAATATCTTATTAGGTGGTAAAATTATTAACACAAAATTAAAATAGTAAAAATAAAACAAATGAACCTGAACTTCACCTTTGAAAAGAAGGCAGACAAGAGAGAGAAGAGGAGGAGGAGCCTTTGATGACACTTGCTTTTGCCTCCTTTTGAGGGTTTCGCTGAAATGTGTTGTTGCATTGTTATTAAACAGATTCATCATCTGCACTGCTACAGCATTTTATACTTTGTCGTCATAAGGGCAGTTGTTGCAATACAGTTACTAAAGAACATTAACTACACTGGACACAAAATTAAAATATTCTTTACGTTCACACATGTGGTCACAATCTTATAGTAAACATGCGTATGCACAGATGTTCATCATACGAGTGAGGCATGCCCGAATTCAATTCAATTTTATTTGTATAGCACTTTTAACAATTGATATTGTCGCAAAATAGAGGTTTATAAATTCCACCCAAATCTCTTGGTCACATGTCTGCATCATCGCTGGAAGTACTATATTGCAGCTTTACAGAGTCAGTCAGCCTATCACAGGCTTGGCTGTGTTGTGTGTTTGTCTGAGATTTTTGTCGCAACAACCTATGTGTGATTCAATTTGCTCAACAGTTACTGATGTCTTAACACTGTAGCTATAAGCCTACTAAAGAAATAATAATGATGGGAAGCTAATGAATATCAATGTATGCTTTATAAATATTAATGATTAATGGTCAGTGAAGATACTTCTAATCAAATGTGTGGTTGTCCCATACAGCTCCATGCAGAACTCAGATTTTAAGCACCACTATGGACTGTGCCCTGGGGGTCGCTTCGCTGTCCTGGCAATCCAGCTGGGCTGCTCAGGTCTATGTAGTGACTGGCGAAAACGTCATCGGCCAGTTGATTGGGCTAACCACCAATAGCACCAGCGCTCAGATTTCAGAGCTCCTGTGTAGCCAGCAGTACTATTTCACAGTGACAAGTGTGGGGCAAGGATGCAGGAGCCAGCCCAGCAACACCTCCATCTTACTGACAGGTATTACCATGCTAATAACATGAATGTCATCCAGATATTTTTACTAAAATATGTGAGATATACAGTACATAGTTTTCATTACAGTTTATTCCAAGTTCTTTTTGATCTGGCAATACAAGATAATAGACTTGCCAAACTAGCCCTTGGGCACTTCAGGTTGGTCAACATTTTCTTTTCCAGCTCCCAACTCTGGTGTTCCAGATATTTGGGGGGATTGGTTTAGACGTGTTGAGATCTAGGAACAATATTTTATCTAAAACAAATCCTTTATCATATAGACATGCATACATGCTGGTGTAGATCCTGGCCTTTTTTGCAGCTCAGGGTTGGAGCTTTTCGTACTGAATCAACTACCTGGTCAAGCAGGAGGACAAGAAAGGCACTATATGGCATGAATAATATTCTGGTCCCTCTCTACAGATCCATGCCCCCCGAGTGCTGTCACCACTTCTGTGGACTGTCTTTCCAACATCGCTACAGTGACCTGGGGCATATCAAACACTGCTGATCACTACATGGCCAATGCAGTGGGCCCGGATGGCATGGTCACAACGTGCATGTCCTCCACTATGAGCTGTGGCATTGCAACGCTTCAGTGCGGACAGAAATACAATGTCAGTGTAACAGCGTCTCGGCTTGCGTGCAATTCAAAACCCAGTGGGCAGACTTACATCAACACAGGTCAGACATACAAGCCATAGTAAAAACCACTCAAGGGGCATTTTACCATCGATAAAGTGTAAAGAAAGCTACAATGAATGCTGTGTTTTAGTAATTTCCTCCATAGCTCAAGATTTCTGACCGTATTCTGATGTTCATTTTCTCTACCAGCTCCCTGTGTCCCAACGGGGGTCTCCCTTATGATGGACTGCACCAAAAATGAAGCACATGTGTCATGGAATGCCAGCCAGGGGGCAGTGTACTACAGTGTCCTTGCTACAAGCAGATACTATAACAGTGCTTCCTGTAATAGCTCTAATGGCGACACGCACTGCATTCTGAAAAGTCTCCACTGTGGGGCAGCATACACGGTCCAGGTGGTGGCTGTTGGAAATGAGTGCTCGAGTTCACCGAGTCAGCCAGTGAACTTTAGTTCAGGTATGAGAAAGGTCCAAGCCATGAGCCAGACACTTGGGGTAGTATTGTAAGTCAAAGAAGACAACACCCAATTTAAGTTGGTATTGTTTGATAGGTTGTATGTCCATATTGAGGTGGTGTTGTGAGATTGAGACTCCAGCTGGCTTAAGGCTGAGATAGAAATAACCATCTTCAGGCGCAATTGGTATTTAAGGTGGTTTAGTTCCGATATGAGAAAGGTTCAAGCCAGACGATACAATGATCTTAAGGTAGTATAGTAAGGCAAAGAAAACAACACAGCCATTTATGATACAGCCTATGTCCATATTGGGGTGGCATTGCAAGATAGAGACTGCCACAGACTTGAGAACCATTTTAAGGTGGAGATTAAACACATTGAAAGTTGGTACTTAAGGCGGTATTATGAGAAAGAAGCCTCAGCCATTTTAAGGTTTTATTGTGACATAGAGTCTAATGTCCATTTTGAAGTGGCAAACTCATTTAAAGTGGTATTTAAGGTGGTATTGTGAGATAGAGTCTATGTGGCACTGCAAGATAGAGACTACAGCAGGTGGCGGTATTGTGATGGGATTGTGAGAAAGAGATTACGCTCATGAACAGTAATTATTTAAAGTGATATTGTGAGAGTCTATGTCCATATTGAGGTCGCATGTTGAGACAGAGACTACCGATCATTAAAAGGAGGGTATTTAAGATGGTATTGTAAGAAAGAGTTCATAGCCATTTACGTTGGTAATGTAAGTACAGATTAGTTATGTTAAGATGTTACTGTATATTGACAGCTCATAGAGGCATTTAAGGAGGCAGTCAATTATTAATTTGCCGGATAAAACTTAACAAATGAATCTGTTATGTATACAAACCAAGTATTTTGCTTCATTAATGCTTTGGGATATGATGAGAGATAGATAAAAGGAGTTAACATGCCGTAGATTAATATTTTAAGTAAATGTTATTTTATTTTCTTAGTGGTGTAAACATTACTTAAACATTTTCAGAGGCTATTATTTGAAGAATTTCTGTTCTCCCATATGCAGCCCCATGCACACCTGTTATTGTTTCTGCAAACCTGAACTGTAACTCCAGCTCGATCACAGTGAACTGGAGTTCTGGCATGGGCAACGTCTCTTCCACTGCTGTTGGCACAGCTCCTGGGGGGCAAAACTCATCCTGCAGCACAAACTCTACCAGCTGTGATCTAAGGCAACTGACTTGTGGTCAGATATACAACATAAGTGTGACAGCATCGAACGAGCAATGCAGCAGCAGTCAGAGCACCACCGTACAAGTTACATCAGGTAGTGGAGAGATCATGGCTCATCAATTAAACATGGGTGTAGTAAATGTCCAGGAGAAATGTTTCATCTACCTCTCTCTCTCGCATCAGCACCGTGTCCTCCTGCTCATGTTAACGCCAGCATAAACTGCCAAAATAACTCTGCCATGGTACAATGGCATCCTAATGGTGGGGCAGAGTCTTATGAAGTCCAGGCTCTTGGTACCAGAGGAGACATAGCAGGATGCAACACTACAGGAATGTTCTGTAACATGTCCAACCTGCTTTGTGGCGATGTATACAATGTTAGCGTATTTGCTATTAGCAACAAGTGCAGTGTAACTGGAAACTCAGTCACACAACTGCGTTCAGGTAAGATATTTCATAGACAGGTACACACACACACACACACATCCAAATGCTGACACTTAGATCATATAGAGTGCATAAGTGCATTTTAATTACTATTCACAAAAATCAAGGAAACCAAACGCAGTATTTAAGGCAGTACTTCTTTTTTCCCCACAGTGCCATGTGTTCCTGTCCCCTTGAACCCTGTTTTGGACTGTGCGTCTGGCGAGGTCACTACGAAATGGCAGTCCAGCAGTGGAGCCACATCCTACAGAGCACTCGCCCAGGGAAGTGGAGGCTATCCGGCATCCTGCAGCAGCAACACCACTACGTGTGTGTTCACCGGGCTGCTGTGTGGACTGACCTACAGCTTCTCTGTCTCAGCTTCTGACAGCATGTGCACCAGCATGTACAGCAGCAGTGTTCAGCTGAACACAGGTACTGTACAACACACATGGGGTGATATGACAATATGATATGAATACAACATAAATCAATAAATAAGTATATAAGTCTATATAGTATACTAAATCTGATAAATTATAACAAAAAGTGCTTAAAGTGTTTCTAAATAGTCAGTGCTGCTTAAACAATCAGGTATTGCAAGAAGAAGACTACAGTTGTTTTATGATAAATGAGACCACATTCTTTCTAAGGTAGTAGTTTCATAAGATACATGAGACCATGAGACTTATAAAGATGGTAATGCAAGATTAAAACATGAGATTTCACTCATGATGCAGGTTAAACATCAGGCTGATATATAAATACTGCAAAAGGTTAATTAAATTCAGACAGATGAACGGGCAAAACGTACAGTATGAAATGTAAAGATATAATTGAAATAGCAAGTTCTGACCAATGTACAGACAAAACATTTCATTTATTTATATAAACAGCAATTCAAAACTGAACCTCATTTGTGATTTGCCAGTTCCCTGTAAGCCTCAGAACCTCAGCGCCTCAGTGGACTGCTCGACCAGCATAGGACTAGTGTCATGGGAAGCAGAACTGGGTGCTTTGTTCTACATGGTCCAAGCAGTGGGAGCGAACGGATACCAGACGCAATGCATGAGCACCAACACGAGCTGTTCGTTACCCAGCTTGCAATGTGGCCAACTATATAACGTGACTTCTGTCAGCCAGGATGGGCGATGTAACAGCAGCAGTGCTCAAGTGAATCTGCAGTCAGGTACATGACTACAGGGTTGTGTCCAAAAGTTCAAAAGTGTTTGCATGGGGATGCAATTTCGATTCCAGTAATCACAATTCTATGAATTTTCAACAGTGAATTGTTATTCAAATACTCACTTTGTGTTTTATATCTCATTAATGCAGTGAAAGAGATTGATAAAGATTGGCTAAAAATAAAGCATTCATTTGTATGCACATGATTTTTTTTTGCATACATTTGGACAAGTAATGGTGTAATGTGCGAATTGTAGCCACTGACAAAGGAATTTCAGAACTCATACAAAATACAAGTTGTATAAATAATCTCTCCACCCAGGGTTGGAATCAGTTCCTCTTCACAGTTAATGTATAACTTAATTATCTGTTTATTTTCTTATTTTTTAAGCTTAATGTTAGCAAATGCCACAATATCTTGTCACTAGAGCAGTTTTCTCAAATTTTTCCATAACTCTAACCCACTATGTTTCCTTTTGTACTCTTCCTCACCATCCTCTCCCTCAGTCCCATGTGTGCCCACCAGTGTCAAGGCCTCCCTGCTTTGCAGTTCCAACTCGGTAGCCGTGACCTGGCAATCATCCGGTGGAGCACTGAGATATCGGGCTGATGCTATGAACATCAACGGGTCTCAAACTGTCTCCTGTAACTCTACCCTGCCTTCCTGCACCATTGGACAGCTGCTCTGCGGAACATCCTATAACGTCACTGTGGTCGCTCTGGATGACGAGTGCAGTAGTGTTAAGAGTCCCGCCGCTCAAGTGCTCTCGGGTGAGGAGATCGGTCTTGTGACCTTGCGACATCTCACCATTCG
>JAAGKR010007124.1:0-10000 GCA_011419295.1 Clarias macrocephalus | reverse complement strand
TACAGTATGAAATGTAAAGATATAATTGAAATAGCAAGTTCTGACCAATGTACAGACAAAACATTTCATTTATTTATATAAACAGCAATTCAAAACTGAACCTCATTTGTGATTTGCCAGTTCCCTGTAAGCCTCAGAACCTCAGCGCCTCAGTGGACTGCTCGACCAGCATAGGACTAGTGTCATGGGAAGCAGAACTGGGTGCTTTGTTCTACATGGTCCAAGCAGTGGGAGCGAACGGATACCAGACGCAATGCATGAGCACCAACACGAGCTGTTCGTTACCCAGCTTGCAATGTGGCCAACTATATAACGTGACTTCTGTCAGCCAGGATGGGCGATGTAACAGCAGCAGTGCTCAAGTGAATCTGCAGTCAGGTACATGACTACAGGGTTGTGTCCAAAAGTTCAAAAGTGTTTGCATGGGGATGCAATTTCGATTCCAGTAATCACAATTCTATGAATTTTCAACAGTGAATTGTTATTCAAATACTCACTTTGTGTTTTATATCTCATTAATGCAGTGAAAGAGATTGATAAAGATTGGCTAAAAATAAAGCATTCATTTGTATGCACATGATTTTTTTTTGCATACATTTGGACAAGTAATGGTGTAATGTGCGAATATCTTGTCACTAGAGCAGTTTTCTCAAATTTTTCCATAACTCTAACCCACTATGTTTCCTTTTGTACTCTTCCTCACCATCCTCTCCCTCAGTCCCATGTGTGCCCACCAGTGTCAAGGCCTCCCTGCTTTGCAGTTCCAACTCGGTAGCCGTGACCTGGCAATCATCCGGTGGAGCACTGAGATATCGGGCTGATGCTGTGAACATCAACGGGTCTCAAACTGTCTCCTGTAACTCTACCCTGCCTTCCTGCACCATTGGACAGCTGCTCTGCGGAACATCCTATAACGTCACTGTGGTTGCTCTGGATGACGAGTGCAGTAGTGTTAAGAGTCCCGCCGCTCAAGTGCTCTCGGGTGAGGAGATCGGTCTTGTGACCTTGCGACATCTCACCATTCGATCATCACACACATATAGTACAGTATATGCTACGATTATAAAGTACAAACTGTGATGATGATGAAATAGTTAGACCATGTGGCTGACTATGGATTGTGGCCTGATTTGACATGATTTCTCTTCCTCCTCTCTCCAGCTCCCTGTTCTCCACAGAATGTCCAAGTTCAGATGAACTGTTCAGCTGGTGTAATGACCGTAAACTGGGCTCCCAATCCGGACGCGGAATATTTTCATGTGGATGCAGTGAGCGGCAACTTCAGCCTGTCTTGTAACACATCGAGCACAAGCTGTTCGATCCAAGGCCTGTACTGTGGTTTGTCCTTGTCCGTAACAGTGAGGGCGATTCGGGGCGGATGTCACAGTGCACCCAGTGCAGCTGTACAAGCTTTAACGGGTAAGAGTTCTAAACCACCTACACCACACTAACATCCACAAATAGATAGAACACAGACGTTTGAAGCTACCTGTTAAGCATTGTACAGTCGTTCTATGTTTTTTGGGATCTTGAGCAACATGAAATGACAAGATATACAGAAGGCATGGAACAATAGAATCATTGTTTTTTGCAGTGTTTTTAATCACCCTACTTGTTTGTGTCTAGCTCCATGTATCCCTCAGGGTGCGAGCGGCAACCTTGATTGTGTGACCAACTCAGTATGGGTGTCATGGCAAGAAGAGGCTGGTGCAGAGATATATAAGGTGTTAGCGGTATCAGCGGAAGGGACTAATTCGACCTGCAGCACACCTGGTCTTTTCTGTAACATTCCCAGTCTGCTGTGTGGCATGCAGTACACGTTCCAAGTTACCGCCATGAACTCCTGGTGTGCCAGTGAAAACTACAACAACTCCTTTTCTATCGAGACAGGTAAAAACACACACACACACACACACACACACACACACACACACACACACACACACACACACTACTAGCTTGGAAGCAACTTCACATAATCTCTCTGCATACAGGCACCCATAAGATGTCCAGATTTCAGTTACATTATCAAATCTGTTATACCTTCAGGACCCTGCACTCTGAACAACATCAGTGTAGTGACAGAGTGCCGCAGCAGCTCCATAAGGGTCAGCTGGCTCACCCAGTCAAAGTCATCCATCTACGTGGTCACAGCAGAGGACCAGGACCTCAGCTTCCTGCAGTGTAACAGCACTGGCAGTTATTGTGTGCTTAACGGCGCACGCTGTAGCATGCAGTACACCGTCATGGTCTCCACCAGCTCGGATAAGTGCAGCAGTCTCCGCAGTCCGCCATACTCCATCAACACGGGTACTTCACACACAAGGATGCATGGACAGTATATACACAAATAAAACAGAAGAATGAAGATCTCACTCTTGAGTCAATCATGACCAAAATGATTCACTCTTCAACTCTTCAAGCTTAAACTGCAAAAACAGAAGCCTATTTTAATTTACTCTAAATGCTTAATGCTCTTAATTCTTAGGAAAATTAACAGAATCTATTTGACACTGTGTGTCTTTGTGCTCTTTTCCCCTGCAGCCCCATGTGCTCCTCAGGCACTGAGCGTGAACCCGCTGTGTGATACAGAGGACGTGGTGGTGTCCTGGGCACTCTCTAACCTCTCTCAGTCCTACTATCTAGCAGCCACCGGACAGGATGGTGTCTCCAAAAACTGCACAAGCACCACAGAGAACTGTACCCTGAGCCACCTGAAATGCGGCCAGGCGTACACACTCAGCGTGATCGCTTCAGACGGAACCTGCACCAGCCCTGCCAGCCAGGCCCTCACCTTCCGTACAAGTGAGACAGCGACCTCTCGTTTAATATCGTAACCAACCGTCAATCATCATTCTCTAACCTCGGCACGTGTGCCGCTCTGTCTTCAGCTCCATGTGCACCTCTGAGCTTAAACGTGTCCCTGCCATGTGGAGACAGCTTAGCCACACTCTCCTGGTCCTCCAGTAACGGCTCGGCGTGGTACTATGCTTCAGCCGTCAGCGCGCAAGGGGACAAGCATCAATGCAACACCACGGCCACATCCTGTACTATAGCAGGACTTCAGTGCGGGGCAGTGTATAACTTCAGCGTGCAGGCGTCAGGCGGAGCATGCAACAGCTCGTCCAGTCCAGTGGTGCAGAAAGGAACAGGTATATAAGCTCTATATAAGAATGCAGAATAGGAATGGTTTGTCATGCACAGCATTTAGTCAATGCCTGAGCCAAAGGAGAGTGCTGGAATGTTCCGGAAGAAGTGAACAGAAAAGAATAAAAGCCCCCATGTTAAACTAGATATTTATACAAATACTGAATCACTTCCACAGCACTATGTTCTTTACACTTTGCTCATTTTTATGATTTATAGATAAATGTATTTATTTATTCATTTACATGTTCATGTTTGTGACCAAATGAATGAAAGTGGGTTATGAGGACGCCTTCATACCCCTCAGCAGACTTGTTGTTGTTTTTAAAACACCCACTAAATCTAATTAAACGTGTCAAATTCACAACACTGTATCTGTTACCATTCAGATTGCATCAGCTACAGTCTGTCTCTCCCACTATACTGTTAATGAACGAAGGTCTAATCTCTAACTCTCCAACCTCCTCCCCCCGTCCTGCCCCACACAGTGCCGTGTCCTCCGGCCTCAGTATCCGTAGTCCTCTGGAACATGGTAAACACCTCTCTGGTGAGAGTGAGCTGGAGCACAGTGACCTGCTCAGACGTCCAGTACCTGGCGCAGCTCGATGGCCAGTTCCTTCTCGACCCTAACGCTCTTGTGCAGCTGGCATCCTACTGGACAGACCGGACGTATTTTGAGTTCCTGATGCCCTGCAATATCAACTACACGGTGGTGGTCAGCGCCGGAAGCGGAGGGGGGAGTGGGCCTCCGTCTTCTGCTGTCACTGGATTTACAGGTAAATGCCACATCTGGGCAAATGTGACCCGCCATATCCAGTCATGTATCAGTTTTGTGACAGAGTACAGTAGGTAAAATATATAAAATCTTTCATTTCGGGCAAAAATTTGCCAATATACCTTATCTTCCTGATCGTTCAATAGAATTGACAAAGACATTATTTTAAAGCACTTTAATGAAAACTATCCAATCTGGTTACTCAAGTTGTTATAGAAACACATGCATTTTTTCGCTATAAAACCACGCTACTGGTGATGTTATTTTTAGGGGAAGCAGGGAAATCCTGGTGTCATAGGTTTCTCTCGATCTTACTAAACCATGGAATCATTAATTATTCTAAATATAGGATTCCGGCACGGTTTTCAGAGCCCCTCCTTGTAAACAAACTCGCACTGGCCAAGAATCTGAAAATATGTTAAGAACTCTTTGATTTTGTCATTTGTCAAAATTAATTTGTGTGAATGGGCATTGGTGGCTCAGTGGTACAGTAGGTTTCTTGCTTGCCATGCAGAAGGCCCAGATTTGATTTCCAGCCAATGCCCAAGGCATACCCACTAGATGCAATGCCAGTCCACTGCCCGGATAAAATGTGCAAGTTGTGGGGGGGATCGGATGGTCCGCTGTGGCGACCCCTTGACAGGAGCAGCCGAAATACTGATGAAACAATTTTGACTTGACAGTCAACAAAAGAGCAGAAACAAAAAAGGATTTTTTTTTACATAGTATACCGTTACATACTGTATGATACAGTCTAAAAGTAGATTAGACCTTAACATTGGGTTTTAACAGTATTCATCAGTCACTTTTTCAAGGGAGAGGAATATCTTACAATTATAAATACAATTGATATATGAAGCACTTTTAAAATAAGACTGCTCACTTTTTAAATAACGTTATTTGAAATTTGATACCAAACCATTTTGCACAATCAAGTAATGTAACATAATGCAAATACACAAAAATTACAATATGACTTTCTGAACCAAAATCTTTCATGACTGACAGACAGACAGGTGACTTTGTTACTGTTTTTAGTATCTGTATACTGTATAAAGTATCCATTCTTTAGTTTTTATTTAAGCGTATGGTTATCGTATGATGAATTAAACATTCTAATTATATGTCTGTTGTTCATAGGTGGAGAATTAATTGCCCTCTACATTCATGTAAAATAAGAAAGGATGACATTTTCCTGAATCTACTCTTCTTATTCCCTCTCTCTCTCTCTGTTCCTCAGGTTTTTGCCCATCGTACAGTACTAACACCACTACAGGTCCTTAATTTACCCAAACACTTACACAATCTTTTTAATACATGAAATTGTGATCTGTCATGTGATATTTATTTATTTTTTGTACTTGCCTGGGGTTTTTATGACATAGTGGCAGTGCGCCGTAGGAGAGACTTGCAAGAGGGAGAGATTCTGACTGAACAAGAGGACGAAGGTAGGAACATGGTTATATTAAATTATGTAAACATAAATGATAAATCTATGACATTATAGCACGGTGTTCTTCTGATAGGTACAACAGCAGCTTTGACATTAGTGTCAGTTTTAAGGTTTATATTTTAGATAGTGTCTTTGTTCTAATACAATACTGTGCACAGGTCTGGGTACACCCCTTATTTCATTTGATTTACAATTATGTAAATCAAATAAAAGAAACAGGAACATATATTTAACAAATGTGTTTAAAGATTATTGTTAAAAACCTCTTTTTATGTTTATGGAACAACCTCAGAAGCAACCACATTTCCCCACGTAACCTCATTTCCACCACTCAGCATTCGGTATTAGCAATATCCTAATCACCGGCCTGATCATCTGTAATCCCCTGCACCTGTTTCTCACTGGGTCATGCTTAAACTAAATTCCCTTTTTAATGTTTCAATGATTCTTAGATCAATGTGTAGCTTGGCAAACAAAAAACATTCCTCTGAAACGGCTCAGGAACATTTAGAGCATTTGGCAGGCGCCCTTATTCAGAGCAACTTTACATGTTTATCATCATTATACATCTGAGCAGTTGAGGGTTAAGGGCCCAATAGTGCTGACTTGGTGGTGGTCGGGATTGAATCTGGGACATTCCAATCAGTAGGCCAATGCCTCAACCACTGAACAATCCTTGTGACTCAATTGAAAACAATGAAAAACAGTTCTTCATGAAGCCTTAGGAACTATTCCTCACGACTACATTAACGATAAATAAAAGTCTGGCTCTTTGGAAGCAAAATGTGAAAAAATGTGGGTGGCCCAATACTTTTGCACAGTATCCACCAGTATATCACTGGCTCTTAAGCAACAAATGACTTAGGACTTATGATTTCTAATTAGCAAAAAAAGTGATGTGGTTTTCTCTGAGAAGGTTTATTTAACAGTTTCTATTTTGAGGTGGTTATAATAATCAAGCTTTTTTTTAAATTTAAATTAGATTAGATAGAAGTCATGTTCTGTGACGTCCTAATAGAATACTAAAGAGACCAAATAGTACAGTGGTAAATTTTGTTATGATACCAATTACCTTCTGCATGCTGATTGGCTGATAAAAGAAATGTTTATTAAGTAATCAATTCATCAATAAATACTCATAGATATCTAAAACAAATGATCCTTGGGGTGGATTATGATTATTACAAAAATATTTGTTAACTTCAGCTAAAACGTGGTAGTAGATTTGAAGTAAAGATTTATTGCTTATCCTGACGAATGAAAAATAATTGCTGTTGCAGACGTGCTGTTTGTGCCTGAAGTCAAGGCTCTGGATGTGGACGGTGTGACCCTGCACGTGGAGTGGGCTCCAGTCCCTGATGCCAGTTATTACACCCTTATCGTAAGGGAGGACACTGAATCTCATCCCGACAAGGTAGCACTGATCGTTGAAGGCGAGGCCTCGGATGTCGCTGACCTTAAACCCGCCACGCGCTACTGTGTCACCTTGTCTGCCAAGAACTCCGTTGCGAAGAGCGATTACTCCACCCCGGTGTGCATCACCACTGGGGTTCCTATCTGAATCACAAGAATGTTCATGTCTGAGTTAGGAAAGCAAAGCAAGCTATTGTCACCTGTGCCATTAGATCATCATCTGTAGTGAGCTACTTACTGCAGGAAAAAAAAAAAAAAAAAAATCACATCCCAAAGCTGACCGTGAAAGATTGTGAATACTGTATTTTCAATATAGAAGCAACAATTAATCAGCAAAATAGACCTAATCACACGTTTCTGGTGAAAAGGGCTGCTTGTGTTTTCGATTTAAATTCTTTGAGCTGTCTAGAGATAGCATGAACTTGAGGCTTTATTAAGATAGATTTTAACTGAACCATATCTAGCTGCACAATCACTTTCTGTAATAAGAACATTCCATGATACACATAATAGATGTATACTGCTTGTATAGAGAGCAAATAAAATACTGCAATATTTTTAAGCTACATATTGAATGTCTTGTAGATGCACTATGCGGTTTTGTGACTTTTCGTTAGTTGTTTTATGAGTAAAAAGTGAATGAATAAAATGAATGTTAATATTTACTATATATTATATATAGAAAATAGTAATTTCTCTATAATGAGCTGGTCTGTGTTGAATGTACAAAGTTTCCTCATGTATAACTAAAATCCACAGGAGGCGTTCGCCTACCCTGCCAGTTTGTACTAAATTAATATTATTAAAGATCTATACATTTAACAAGGAACATTTTCCAATTTGTACAAATTTAGTTGAGCAGTCTTGGCAATGAAACTTGCACAAGTCACATCAGAATTAAAGTCAGCATTAATATTGTTCAAATCATCGGGTAACAACTATAGATTGTTTGTGGGTAATTTCTATACAGTATATGTCGTATTTCTATGCTTTTTCAGGACAAAAGCAATTCACCATATTAAATAGTGCTAAAGCAAAAACGATTTTTATTTTATTTATTTCAAAGTACTGTACATTTGGCAGGACTGGGTTCATTCTTTTGAAGCTGATGTGGGTCTGGGCTGACCTTCTTTAGGCTGCAAATAATATCCCACTGGGAGTAAGTAACAAAATGGATTCATCTGAGATTATATTAAAAGAGCATAAAACAATATAACATTGTAAGTTTAAAGCTAGCAACAACAGGGAAAAAACATAACTGTGTTGTTTTACTTCTTTGCCCATATCTCTCCTAATCTGCATGCGTTTTTGAACATGAATTCTGATCCGTGAATCTAAAATGTGACAAATTTACATAGTGCAAGCTAACTATAGACAGCTATCTGCTGGTGTCCTTTTTGCAAATTTTAAACATTTGCAAATGTTTTCATCAAGAGGTTCATGTTCAGACCTGGAGAGCCAGCACAGTTTGTAATATACCAACAATAACACTCTCACCAAACCCCAGGACTGGATTTAAGCACCCCTGTTTAAATAATTTGTGAGGTGTGTAAGACCAGCATTTTATACCAAAAGGCTTAATCCTTTTGATTGTTGAAACTGACTCATCACTTCACCATACAGTAAGTAGACAAGCAGGATTACCCATCAATCATTGTGTCTCACTGGAGTGAAAACAAAGTTTGTATATGCAGAATCGTTCCACCTACAGTAAAAAGCCTACTATTTGCCTACACACCAATATTACATAGAAATCACTCAATAGAGAAAAGTGACCAGCACAAAAATAAGCCTGTTATAATAATGGAGAGGGTTCCTCGCTTCTCAGGTAGCACCTGTTTCATATTATTTAGGGGTGCTCCGATCAGGATTTTTGAGGTCAATCACTTATCTCCGATCACTAGAAGCTGTATCGGCCGATACCGATCACCGATTACAGGGTCTACTCGAAGCCTTGTCATGTAGCATTATTTATTAAACTATATCTAACAACAATGTAAATTAAGTAATTTACAAATTTGAAATTACAAAAAGAGGAATATCATGAATTGACAACTGTTTTTTATTGGCAAGCAACATGTGCAACACGTCAACTCAAAACATAGCAGCCTGTGCTTGGTTAGTAATTGGGAACAGCTTAGAGCTTGACATATACAACTTAGATTGTATAAAATTAAATAAAATAACAGACAAGTAGGACGTGAGTCGCCGGAAGTTTTGCAACGTCCGCAAGCATCCGCGAGGTCTGCCAAAAAAAATTAAAAATATAAATTTTCATGTTTAAAAACATGATTAAAAAATTAAACGTTTAATTCTTCGCGCAGAAAGATGGAAATGTAATCACAGCGCCAAAACTCAGTGCGAAACCGCGTAGGTGAGATAGGGGTGTTACCGACAGTTGAGTGAGTGGCAGCACGAGTTGCTGAGCTCTCCCGCTCTCCTAACGCTAGACAACTTTGAAAGCTGCTCATGTTCCTTTATGTGGCTAACCTTCAAATGTCTGATGAGGTTCGTGGTGTTAAAATGCTTTGGCTGTTTCCTGCCTCGTGGAATTGGCTTGTTACACAGGTTGCAGATTGCTAATGTATTGTCTTTTTCACACAACACGTAGAATTGCCAGACCGGTGAAGCCATTTTATCAGCGCGCAAAAAAATTGTCCCGCGAGTTTTGCGTCATCTGATCGGCTTTTCTATATCGCCCATTATAGAGACTGCCGATCAAACTTCCCAAAGCAATTATCGGCCTATTATGATCGGCAACCCATCAATCGGAGCACCCCTAATATTATTACATATCAATGCTTTGTAAATAATATGAAATGTGAGAAGTGAGCAAACCCAGGGAAGTAGCAATGGGAATTTGGAAAGTATGAGTCCATTGTGGAAACTTTTTTAAGGAAATGGAGAAAAAGGACAAGGATGAAAGTGCTGGTGGGTTTCTTTAGTGCGACGGGATTAGAAGAGAGGGTTTAAACTGAAAGAAAGATGAGGAAGATCAAGATCAGGAGGTGCTGCTAATGCAACATATTGGATGCCAACTACCGGAAAACGGAAAAAGACCAAGAAGACAATCAATTAATATTACATAGTAATTTCCCTTAAGCAACTTCCACTGGATAGGGAGTATTCCCGCCTCTGGGTCTGTGCGCATGGAGTTTGTATGTTCTCCCCATGCTTGGTGGGTTTCCTCCGGGTACTCCGGTTTCCTCCCA
>JAAGKR010007123.1:12228-38700 GCA_011419295.1 Clarias macrocephalus | reverse complement strand
ACCCCTCACATCTCTGCAAATATTTAGTTCTATCTTTTCATAGGACAACACTGCATAAATGACTCTTTGACACAATGAAAAGTCGTCAGTGTAAAGTTCGTACAGCAGTGTAAATGTATTGTCCCCTCAAAATAATTAAAAATACAGACAATAATAGCTGAACCCCTGGCAACAAAAGTGAGTACACCCCTAAATGAAAATTTTCCGTCCCCTTTGGCATGTGATCATTAGTGTTACACTGTCTCAGGTGTCACCAGATAGCAGGTGAGTTAAATTTGGTATAAAAGCTCTTCCACTCTCTCAACCTGGCCACTGAAGGTTCCACATGGCACCTCATGGCAAACAACTCTCAGAAGACCTGAAAAAACGAATTGTTGCTTTACATAAATATAAAATAAAATGAAGAAGAACACCAAGAAGAAGACAAAGCGGATGGTGAAGGTGGGTTTTACTTTTTTTGCAACAAATTTTAAATGAAGTGTGTGGTTATTATTGACTAAGAGTCCGAATGTAAGTTAAAACCACAGAAGGGCTTAATATATTTTATCTGTAAATTACACATCTTACATTTGTTCTTAAATTGCAAAAGGAATTCAAATGCTACTTGTGATTTAGCAGGTGCATTAGCATGCCTTGGTAACTAAGGGTGTTTTCTCTCTGGGGTTCGGGAACCGTTTCTGAACACATTTGGCCCTGGGACCAGCTCAGTTGGGAATGGAGTAGCTGAATGGTGTTTAGGTAAATCTCAAATGTTTAATATTTTTTGTTGTTCCATTAGATACTAAGCAACTCCAGGAGCTGCAGACTTGGGACAAACTTGTTGGACATCCACCACAAGAGAAGACTGATGTAGCCGGTGAGAAAAGAACATTTCCAGGCACTGACCTTTTCCTACTGCCCTCACATACAGCAAGCAAACCATTTTCTCTTTAAGATTTTTCATCTTCTTTTTGACTGATTTTCAATGGAAGATTGTCACAATGCTGTGGCCTTTGTGTAACTCCTGTATAAATCATACTATGAGTTGAGCAGTGTGACATCTTTTTTAATATCTTTGTCAGGTTGGGTGACATTTTGTATTATTTAGTGTCTTGATTTGCCAGATAAATTGTAAATTTATTACAGAATAATAATTGTATTTTGTATTTTGCACATCTAAGTTTATTCTATTTATGTATTTATTTTTACTCATGGGGTCGATTTACAAATTAGTGGTAATAGTAAACGCTAATATTTTTAATATTGTTAACATGCTGGTTTAATGTTGATGGACAGAGGTCAGTATGGATTCTGACTGGTCTCAGGTGGTGTTAGTTGTGGCTCATCACTATGCTGTTAATTGAGAATTTTTTATATGTTCAATCAATAGAACTATACTATTTCTCATTTGTGTTTTATGCTTCTCATGTGTATCTGACTTTAATCTCATTATGTTCTTATATATGGTGCATTTGCTTCTTCAAATGCAGTTCTGTTTCTCATCTCAGATTTCTCAAATGTTTCTTAAGTAAGTCTCAGGCTGTATCTCTGTTGTGTCTATTTGTTTCTCCTAAGTCAGCTTTAGATGAAATAGCAAAGACAAAGTCCAGCTTGTAATGAGAAAGCTCAATTTAGTCTCATTAAACTGGGAAAAGATCATTCTGAGCAACAACATTTTGCTATGGGCGAGGTTGTGCTGTAATATAACGAGGGATGCATTTATAAGTTTATACACAAAAATATTGCCCAGCCAAAAAAGTCACCACTTCAGACGGGTCAAATGATTGGTCTTCATCAAAAACTGAAAATAATTAAGAAGATTAAGGAAATCACTGGGAATGTGAACTGTCCAACGCATTATTTAAACCTGTAATGACTTTGCTGAACCTTCAATCTGGCCATAAAAAACATGAATGGAGATCACAAAAAGTAAATACAACCTGAATTCGTGATTTGGAAAGTGCAAATCACATAAGCCAATATTTTATTCACAATAGAACATAGAAAACATAACATATGTTTACACTGAGAAATTTTACCCTTTTATCCACTAAATGAGTTCATTTCAAATTTTATGCCTGCTACAGGTCCCAAAAAAGTTGGGACAGGTGCAACAAAGGACTGAAAAAGCAAAATTTTAATTCTAAATTTTTAGAAGATTGAGCTGGGAGAACATCTAGCATCAGCTCTGTAACACGATTAGCTATAAAAGACATATCTTAGAGAGGCGGAGTCTCTCAGAAGTAAAGATGGGCAGAGACTCTCCAATCTGTGAAAAAGTGCATAAAAAGATTGTGCAATACTTTAAAAACAACGTTCCACAATGTCAAATGTCAAAGGCTTTGCAAATCTCATCATCTACAGAGCATAACATCATCAAAAGATTCAGAAAAACTGGAGAAATCTCTGTGCGTAAGGGCCAAGGACGAAGACCTTTGTTGGATGCCCGTGGTCTTTGGGACCACAGACGACACTGCATCACTCATTAGCATGATTGTGTCATTGACAATAATAAATGGGCCCAGGAACACTTCCAGAACCCACTGACTGTAAACAAAATCTGCCGTGCCATCTGCAGAAGCCAACTAAAGCTCTAGGCAAAAAGGAAGCATTATGTGAACAGCGCTATCGTGTCTTGTGGTCCAAGGTTCATTTAAAATGGACTGTTCTATGGATAAGTGTTCTATGGTCAGACGAGTCCAAATTTGACATTCTTGTTGGAAATCGGGCCCAAATTCCAACACCAAAACTCCAGAAACTCATAACCTCAATGCCCAGATGTCTTCAAACTGTTTTGAAAAGAAAAGAAGATTCTGCACCATGGTAAACATGCCCCCGTCTCAACTTTATGAGACCTGTAACATGCATCAAATTTGAAATGAGCTCATTTAGTCGATAAAATTGTAGAATTTCTCAGTTTAAACAGTATTTATGTTCTCCATGTTCTACTGTGAATAAACTATTGGCTCATGTGATTTGAAAGTCTTTTAGTCTTCATTAAATTAAAATTAAAAAAATTCCCAACTTTTACCAAAATTTGGATTGTAAAGCTGTACGGCAAAAAAAACAACAAAAAAAAAAAAACACATTAGAAACCTGAGCTATGTTTAATAGTGAAAGGAAGAGCACTTCTATACACACACAGTGTGATGCGAACTCACAGGACTGAGACTAAACAGCTGTGTGTCCATAAGAAAACCACTTGTTCGTGAGACTCATCAGAAAAAAGGCTTCAATATGTTACGGCAGTAAAATGAAATCCTTAAAAATGAGACCTTAACCCTACTGAGAATCTTTGGACTGGAGAAGACTTTAAGCAATGACTTCCCCAGTAACAGTAGAAAATCTTGGAGAGACATTAGTGTGACTCTGGACGGTAATAAATGTTGTGACTATATGTAACAGACATGGGCCTGTTAGCGTGTTCTGCTTGACTCACCACAAGGGGGCCCTAGAGTGCTCGTGTGCTGGGTTTAGAAGTAGGAGAGAGATCTGTTTGGGCAGAGGAAAGCAAGGCTTACCTGCGGCATCGCCAAATTGAAGCTGTCCTGATTGTTTCCTGCTCAATCAAAGGCATTTTAGTTTTTTTCTCTGGCAGTAACTATGATATTCATTACGACTGTGTTTGTGTTTACTTTATGGCTATGTTTAGATTATCCTTTGTACTTATAGAAAAGGACTCCTTGGTGTATATTATTAACTGTTTTCTGGGTTCTACGAGAGAATCAAATCGATTTCTATTTTGATGACTTCGCTTGTGAGTCCTAATGGGTTAATTGCACAAGGATTAAGAACAAACTTTGGTGTGGATCTTGGATAGACTATCTTTTGGATCTCTTCTTCTCATATATCTCTAAGCATGTAAAGACTACAAGAATAATTTTTCACTCATCAATGGACTATTTCAAGGTTCTTGCAAACCATATTCATGCATACATTGTCTGAATTGTGTTTATATATATATATATTTTTAAGATTTATTTGCTTGTTTTTTCTGTTAATTTTTTTTTTCTTTTGGGCCGACTGTTACTTAATTCTATGTATAAATGTGATGCAAGTTTGAAGCAATTATGGTTTGTGCTGTTTAGTTCATATTTATGGTCAGCTTTTTTTGGCCCCTCCCAAAATTCAGATTTATAACAGCTTGAACCGTTAGGGATCTGGTATAACATAACATAAGCTTATCAAAATGATGCCACAGCAGATGCATGCTGAAAACCGAAGCATAAGGCAGGTCAACAGAAGGTTAGAGTGGGTTTTTTTGGTCGCGGAGTCTGTATTCTAATGGCCCATTGCTAAAGCAGATATTAAGCAAGACAGTAATTAACAACAAAAATTGATTACTTACCAAAGGTTTCTTTATATATCATTATAATAGCTAGTATACATTGCAGATTGATCAATTCTATGGGAGGGAAAGTCCAATTCATTTCCACATTTTCAAATGCTGTGAAAAATAAGAAACAAAAAATCATCACTGTGTTCTGCAACAATAATATTGCTTTGTTCTAAATTGCAGAGTGCATGTGTAATGTCCCCCGTGTCTCTAAACTTGGCACATAAATCAGAGTTGTATTAAATCTTATTAGCTGCATAAAACATAATGTTACAGCCCACTGCTATAACAGGGTCCCTCTATACACCACGGTCTTTAAACCGCAGTCTAATTGTGATGATCACAATTCAGATCATGTTTAAAACCAGCACGTCCACTGGATCCAAAATGTCAACTAATGCTTTAAATCTCATATGTTACCAAATTGAACTTCTTCTGTGGAGATGTTAGACCTTCACACCGGTTTCTAGAGCAAGGCTTTTGTAGTTGAAATTTATTTGTTTATTTATTTATTTATTTCCACAACAAAACATAATAGATAAGCAAAACCACAAATACAAGACGAATACAAAAGAAAGAAAAAAAAAACAATAGCTAAATAACAAGCGAAATGACAAAAGACAAGACATATGTGATCAATGTACATTTGTACATCAATGTACAGTGTGTGTTTGTGAAAGTGCACCGGGGTAATGAGTGGAGGAATTGCCTTTGAAAAAGAGAAAGCAGGGAGCAGAGAGGGAGAACGCAGATGGAAGGGGGAAGAAAGGATAGTAGGAAAGAAAGAAGAAAACATGGGGGGGTAAAGGATAAAAAAAAACATTTATTTAAATGAGAAAGAAATCATGTAGTCTATTAACTACTCTGAAATTATGTTTTATATCCAGCCAGGTGAAAATCAATAGAAAATACTTCTACAGATTCCCTAAAGAAGAGGTTCATGATACATGATAAAATGTCAGTTTAATTGCCAATTGAATTTAATAGAAGGCAATAAGATGTTGCACAGCTTACCTCGGTACGTTATATAGAGGATATCAAAAATATTTAGAATTGGGCCCAGTAGAAGAAGAATCACACACAATAGTCTGGAGACAAAATGCACTGTATGTTCTGTGTGCATTAGGAAAGCTAGACAAGAACAAGAACAAAAATATGTTCATTTTTAAGTGAATTTCTTTTTAATCATTTTTGTTTTTAATAGTACATTATACAAATAAACATAAATAGAGGAGCAAATACAAATTACAATCTACTAATCATTTGCGAGGGCTCCTTTTGAAAAGTTAATGTATGTTTTAATTGTTATTTCTGCCAAAGCCCAACTGGTCTCACTTGGTTCACTTATTTTATGTAAACTAGGTTTGTCTTATTGTATTGGTTTGTATAAGCTCACTTTCCACATTGTTTAATATTCTTTAGTTAATAGCAATAAAATCAAATTACAGTTTTTTATTAAATGGTCTGGATGGTGCTCTTAGGCCTTGACCTACTGGACCAGCATGGCTTTTGGTTTTTGAATTAAAAAAATAAATAAATCTCTCCAGGTTCGATTCCCGTCTCTGTGTGCATGGAGTTTGCATGTTCTCCCCGTGTTTGGTGGGTTTCCTCAGGGTACTCCGGTTTCCTCCCACAGTCGAAAGACCTTCAGATTAGGCTAATTGGTGTTCCCAAACTGCCCGTAGTGTGTGAATGTGTGTGAGTGTGTGAGTGTGTGTATGTGTCTGTGCCCTGCGATGGATTGGCACCCTGTTCAGGGTGTACCCTGCCTCGTGCCCTTAGTATCCTGGGATACGCTCCAGGCCCCCTCAAACCTGAATACAGGATAATCACTTTGAGTAAAGGTGTTTTACGTTTCAGAAGAGCTCCCTACATGCACAAAAATTTTATACAACGATATCTGACTTTATAATTATTCATATAATTTTAATGATTTACTTTGTATTATATTTGTAGGCTGAATGAACAGATTGAAAATTATTGTTTGTAGGCTGTGTCCTTACTGGTACCCAAATTATATCCTCTATTAATAACTGGACATTATTCAATTTTGAATCATGTATCACTTAATAAAATTTTAACTTGATTATTTATCTTTGATTGCTTAGTTATGTATTGTGTCTATAAATTCTACATTGTAAAAATAAAAGCTAAATTGATTTATATGTTACTGTAGTGCAATAAACATACAATTCATCATGCATTATTTCAAAATAAAACACTTCTCTTCATTTCTTTATTCTGCTGGATAGTCCAGTCGTGTGCTAGTATTGTGAGATTCTGATTGACTGTTGTTGTTTTTTTTGAGTGTTGTACCAGAGAGAAAGAGAGTTTGAATGTTGTAGTTGTTGTCGTCTTTGTAAAACCCCGTACGGACTGACTGTCCGGTTTATTTGAAACTTTGCTTGTTTGACTATGACGTGGTTCTGATTTGGCTGCATGTGAGCACGAACATTTTGTAAATACTTTGTTACGGGAAGTAGAGGGTGAGACACCATTTCTTTTAAAACATAAGAGAAAATTAATCAAACATGAGCAATCACTTTTTTATTGAGTATATAAGAAATGTGATGAGAAATAGACTTTTCTGTGTATTCATTTCATATAAACAGTTTATTTACTGAATTTACTTAGTAACTTTGTTCTAAATATGAAATACAGTATTTATATTGAGTTAGTAGATTTTGGTCATATTGTACAACCCTCCGGGATTAACATATTTATTGTAGTGCTTAGTGCTTAAGAAACGTAAATATAAATCCTAATTTGAATAGTTACTTATTTATATTTTCAGTATTCCAGGGTGACTTACATTTTTATCTCCTTATACATCTGACTAGCTGAGATAACGCAAGGTCCCACTCATATATATATATATTGTTTAAGAAAAACAGAAGTCCCTTTATAATACACCTAAATATGACATATATTTAGCACTGAATAATAATAATAATAATAATAATAATAATAATAATAATAATAATAATAATCACTAAAGGGTGAATATTGGAATAAATTTATATACATATTTTAAGTAATACATTTTGCTACAAAGATATTTCATTTATAATTGTAGCTTCTTTCTTCTCATCTTATACAAATATAAATTAAACAAAAAAAATGTAACTGAACAGGTGTAATGATCGTGTGTACTTACTTGAATAAGCAACAACAATTATCATGTTGTGTTCCAGTGGAATTGCTGATGTTCTAATAAATCGTTTGAATTTCCCTGTAAACAACAACATCAGCAGCAGGTAAAAATAATAATGATAATAACAACAACAACAACAACAACAATAATAATAATAATAATAATAATAAACCATCATATTCAAATTAGGCTGGTGTTTTCTAAACCCGTCCTCACAGACACGAGTTTTAATTTTTAATACACTTTGCCTTGGTAATTTATAATAGCTTTGATAATTTTTTCTCATGTCAGATCTGTGACATTTTCTTTTATCTCATGACAGTAGTAAGCATTTAAAAAGCAGTTTGCATTAATTTGCATTTATTTCCCCCAGTGTTAATAATGAAAAACACCTGGATTCCTCCTTGTACGTGTAGAATTTGAAACCAAGATCCTGGCAGCCATCTCAGAGTAAAGAGCATAACTTTGTGGCCTCGCAGTGTGAAAGTTGTGAAATGTAAGACTAGTCATGGGCTGGTACATCTGTGAGTTTCTCTCTCTGGTGCGATAGAAAGACTTTTATGTTGATTTCTTTCTCTATCTGCTCTCAGATGGATACCTTTAAAATGAGAAAAGCAACTCAAGCAAGCTAGAGTCTGGTATCCACTTGCAGAGACAAGGAGACATTTCTGTTCGTGATATCCGAATTCCAACCATGGCCTGACAAATTTTCTACTTTTAGCAAACGTATGTGATTTACACTGTGGCTGCCATCATAATTTCTGCAAATCCTCTATAAATGCTGTTTGGGTTTAGGGTATTCATGGCCCATCTCAGGAAAGGGTCACATGAAGTGAAAAAATGAGCATAAATATATATTGAACAGCATGAATTAGCTTAGAAAGCTTATGATTTAAAAAGGGAGGGTGTTTAAAGACTGGTGTGGTTGGAACCAGAAACCAGTGAGACTGTCCAGTAGCAGGGTTGTGTG
This sequence comes from Clarias macrocephalus, assembly GCA_011419295.1. Lineage (NCBI taxonomy): Eukaryota > Metazoa > Chordata > Actinopteri > Siluriformes > Clariidae > Clarias > Clarias macrocephalus. The sequence goes on along the minus strand of JAAGKR010007123.1, from coordinate 30,261 downwards.
AGGTAGGCAGTGCCTTTGTTGTTGCAGAAACATGGACAGGGTTTACAACTATACAGCCTCCTCCTGTTCAGAGATTCTTTAGTGACAGCCCCAAACAGCAACCCCAGTACATAAAGCAAAACATGTGGGGTGAATTTGTACAAAAGTTGGCTGTGCTACATAAATAACCTGGGCATAGAAACAATCCCAGCAGCAGAACTGAGATGTCAATCAAAATTATTTACAAAAGGGATCAGCTTCGGTAGATGAACACACATGTCTAATTGTAATAAGTATAATAACAGTAAGACATAAACATAATAGAATTTCGTGTCATGAAATGTAGTGTTCTACGTTCTCACTAGAGTTTCTTCAGTGTATTTGTAATCAGCAGAATAAAAAATATCCAGATTTGAAAAATATATTTTTATAGTGTTTATTTTATAATGTTTGTCTTGAGGTCACTTAAAAACAGTTGCTGGAGTAAGTGACCGTAATCTCTAGAGCAGAAGTAGGAACAGTCCTACTTATAACCTGCAAGTGAACCTCATCAGATGTCGTCACCTGACTGAGGCCAAAAAGTTTGGTGTGTTTGGTGTGTTTGATACACACATGCTTCACAACCGGTTGAACAAAGAGATGTTCCCATAGCGTTTTCACACATCATCGAGTGTAGCTTTTGAAAGGGAACAAAAAAATTATGACCGGCTTCAGCACTGCTGTTGCCCAAGAACTTGTCGTCTTCTGTAGCCAAGTGGGGGTGATGAAAGAAATTCTGATGGACCAGGATACACCCTTTGCTGCAGGTGCCCCAAAGCTCTTCAAACACTTCAAGTTACTGCTGTGTTACTACTGAATTTCATGGAAGAGGAATGACCAAATAGGGACCTTCTCTTCTCCTGACTTCACCCAGTTTTAGCTTATCTTTAGGAGGAGGGGCCCATGGTCTCCTGCATGTCATGGGAGAAGCACAGGAAGAATAACTGTGACTATATTGGTGATTTAATATGTGAAGGACACGTAAGAACACATCAGCTGAGTAATTTGCACAATCCAACAGCAATGGCAACAGCAACATGCAACGAGCCCAGACCAAACAGCAACGACCTACAATTGGCCCAGGTACTGTTCCTGCTGACAAGCACCAGCTGTAAATTTCTAGAGTGCTGGCAAGCAGACCAGGATGTGCAAAGAGATGCAAATATATCTCAAGATATCACATCTTTTAAAAAATGATACCTGTATAAACTATCCCTCAGATTTTGTTACAAGGTCTCTGCCTGCATGTACATAACTACAAATTACTACATGCACAGAAATGTATCCAAATGATTCATACTTGGTGTTAATTTACATTGTACTGTACCAAGAAATAATGTCCTACCATGAATATCTTCCAAATATGAAGCGATCCACAACAGGCGAGGAATTCTTAGAAGATTAAGAGCCAAGCAAGTAGCAGCCTCAGGTAAAAAGCCTGAAACAAATTTAAATAACATATTTTCATTCATTAATTCATTCATTTATTTATTCAGAGTAATTCTGCTATACTGGTCAGTGTCATGGTGTATCTGCAGTCTATCCCAGGAACAAAGGGCAGTAGATGGATTTTAAAAAAGTGTTGCAAAATCAAAAACTTGTAGGCAATTAAATTTACTGTTTTGAAAAATCAGGACCAGAGCTATTGACATTTACTGTACAATAATAAGTAAAAAAATAAAAACATTGTTTAAATGTTGTTTAGACAGACGATCAAGTTCACTAGTTCGTTGCTTATCTCTGTCTGTATTGGTTTATTGTGGGTTATTATTATTATTTTTTTTACTGGTACATTTAAAGACATGTTTTGGGTTTCTCATGCTGGGTCAAAGGAGATGTTGTGAGTCATTTACAAATAAACACCTGGTTGGGTTATTTTGTCCCAACAACTGGTTTATTCTCTAGTCTCTGGTTTCTCCTAACGGCAGCCTGCAAATAGTTCGGAATATTACTGTTATTGTGTCACAAAGCGTAGTTTTAAGAGTTGTTTAGGCGAGAATGCATGTGTGTACAGCTCAAATGTCCATCGGTTATTAAAGATAGTGTTTATTTACAAAATTGCCCCAATGATTTCGGAGACTTGAGCTTAAGGAAATCCCCAGGCGCTCATGTACCCCACCCAGCGCAGCCTCATCTCGGAAAGAACTTCTGAAAACTACCGCTGGCTGTGATGTCTCTGTAGTGGGTAAAACAGCGGAGGTATTTTATATGAGTATTTCTAACTGGCATTCGTTGGTATAGTACAGTTATAGTATAATATAACGCTGCTGTGTGACGCATCCTGTACTGCGTTCCAGTGCATTATTCGATACTGAAAACTTCTAAATAAAAAGTGGCAGCTGGCACACCTAAAAATAGATGCAGGATTATTTTTTATTGTCTAAATAAAAATGCTTTATTAATTGTGGGTTATTGTTTACTTACAATACTTGTTAATTTAATTTAAATGAGGTTTGGGCTTGGATGTTGAGCCGGCATCAAAATTCTCCTCTTTAATTTCCTACCAAGTCTAATCAGTGCTTTTCGAGAGCGCAGAGGAATTTTGTTTTACTAAATAATATTAACAAACAGGGCAGCAATGAGCATATTTACTTACATGTGAACAGAGTCGTTTGTATAAATCACTGATCAATAGCTCATGATATAAACATTTAAACAATTAATTCTTGTCTCTGAACGATTTACCCTGACAAAGAGCTGTATAAGAACAGCCGCAGCTGGCACACCAAAAAACAGGTGCAGGATATTTTTTTTATAGCCTAAATAAAATGCTTTTCTAAATGTGGGCAATTGTTGTTTACTTACAATAAATTTTGTAAATTTATTAATTTATTTTAAATTAACCGCACGCACAAAGTTTTCCAGAGCGCACCGGCAGAAGGAGACTAATGATTATGAATGCGTCAGTTAAAACAGCAGGGAGTCTGACTCTGACCATTTTAATAATTCATTGATAAAATGTTGATGTCTTTGTTTTCAGCTGTAGTGATGAAGGTGATGATGTCATCTCATCATCTCCGCAGCAGTGGATACGCCTACAATTCACGTTTAATATGAATTACATAATCTTAAAATTGTTTTCCATTAGTTTATATAAAATCAGACATTTCGCTTTCTATAAGTATATATTTTTCATGTCTGTGAGGCAAACATACACAGAGTTTCGGTTAATTTTCTGATGCGCTCAAGTTCACTGAACCCGAAGGAATAGCGCACACAGTTTGCTTTTATTATTTTGTCAAGTCATAACGTTTTGTCGTCATTGTGAGGCACTTAAATAAAAGTCGAGTCTTATATAGTTTTATTATATAGTTTTTGCACATTAATCTGACAACACCTGTGGCACACCCACTTTTTCTGATGCACACCCAGAGACTGTTTTCTGGCTGTACGCAAGTGTAACACATGTTAAAATCCAAAAACTAGATATAAAGGTATACATTTACAGTACTTTGCTTAAATTCGGTGAAAATAAGAAACGCCTACATTTAATTTAAATTCTAAATTTGTACTGTAACTTTAGTACTGTTAGTGTAAATTCATTTAGTTTTTTACTTGTATTTTATAAGGTTTTGCCAGCGGTAGTACAGCGCAGCGGGGGTGTAAAATTGTAATTTGTTAAAATGTTTTCATTATTTATGAAAGAAAATTATGATGATCATAACAGCCTACTGCATTTAATTCTTATAATAACGCAAAAACACATCAACATCTGCTGATGCAGTAACACGTCCTGACAATGTTTGAATTTTATGGTCATTTAGTTTAATTTATTTCAGTTAATAAATCTACTATAAATTTAAAGAACACAAAATATAAGAAAAAAAAAACCTACACGTGTAGCTTTTCTACTCACATGTGATAAAATCTAAAGGCTCACTGTGTTAACATTTAATTTTCTTAAATTTAATCCTAATAAGTTTTTATTTAATTCTAATTCTAAATTTGTACTGTAATTTTAGTACTGTGATTATGAATTAGTTTAACTACAATATTTCACTTGATTTTATCCGTTACTATGTTCCGCGTCTAAAGGAGCTGCGGCTCATTAATCCTTGAGAGAATAGTTATATAGTCTATAGTTATGTAGCGACACTCAGCGATAAAAGCCAGCAGACGCACAAACCCAAATGCTGGCGCCGTGAGACGCCGCGGTAAAGTAATTATTCAGATTGAGTACCATCTGTATATTGGTAAATGCACGTCTGGTATTTAAACAAAAAGGAGCGCAGTAAAGGAGGTGCATTCTTTTTAGATAAAAATCACTACAACATTTACATTTCTCAACTCAAATAAGAATTCAATTGTGCAAAGTATATTCAATCAAGTGGAATCTGTAATCACAAACAGCTGGCTGTTTCCCTGCACATGGACTGGCAACTTATTAAGGGTGTATTCCTGCATTGTGCCCATTCTTCCTGGAATTAGCCTTTAGATCTACTGGGAGAGGTAATAATGATTTATTTATTGATTTCATTTCATGGTTGAATAATTCCAGAGTTTATTGTATTAGAGTTACAGTAAAATGTTACCATGAAGTATTAAGTACAACACTTACCGTCATCAGTGCCCCAAAGGATGAAGGCAATGGACATAGTAATGTTAGGAAAAAGGACATGTGCCCAGTGGATAGGTCGAGGTCTTGTGACTGCAAACAATATTGGGGAGGCATGAATATTACATTAATAGCAATATAACAATATCAGATTTCTGAAGTAATTAACCAAAGACCAGACTTACCATTACTTTTCAAAGATGTAAATGCTGGGAAGCTTAGGAGAAGTAATCCAAATACACAAAGTGTACAAAGAAAACAGATTCCAATATGCATAGGAGAAAAACCTGTGAGGAATAAACACCAGTTATTAAAGCATTGCTCAATAAATAGTATCCCTATATAACAAGGCTTATTGTCATTGTTATTCTGGTTTTTGACTCTGTTCTCATTTTGCAGATGTCTGACCTGTTTGCTCATGTTTTGACTCTATCTTTGTCTCACATTCTGAATTTCTTTGCTTTGCTGCTTTAAGTAACAGCACTATTTTGCAACTGTATCCACTTCTGCCATCTAACAGGGAAAAAATGTAGGCTGTACTAAAAGTAAGCAAAAGTGGACATAACATTTTATATTAACTAACACATGTGGTTCAAAATGCACATGTTGGCATAGTAACCCTTCCTCTATACAAAGGTATTACTCAACATAGTCTCTATCACAATTGTCCACAGACGGTTGAAGAAAAAGAAAGAAAAAAAAAAACAGCACTGAAGACAAACCATGCTGTGGGAAACCATCAACTGCCAAAAGGGGATTTTCAAAGAGGATTTGAGCATTGGGTTGAATGATGGAGTGAATATGCATTGCATGCCTTTGTATAAAGGAAGAGTTACTCTAACAACACATGCAATTTGAAATACCTGTGTTAGCTAACAAAGAAGTTATGCCCACTTTTGCATTATTTTTGCTACAGCCCTCAGGTTAAGTTTAAGCAATGTTTATAAATACAATTTAATCTGAAAATTCAATATGATAACTGATTATGTATTTAACACATAAATACTTCCTTGTATGAAGTAAGTGTTAATTATCTAGTGCTAAATACATGTCAGTTACCATATTGAATTTTTATTGGTTGTGTGTGTGTATGTGTGTGTGTATGTGTGTTTTGGTGGCATGGTGGCATAGTGGTTATCACATGCTACAAGGTCTAAGGTTTGATTCACACCCCGGGTCTGTGTGTGTACGTGTGGAGTTTGCATGTTTTCCCTGTGCTTGGTGGGTTTCCTCCAGGTACTCTGGTTTCCTTCTACAGTACAAAGACATGCAGGGTAGTTCAGTGAGAAGAGAAGACTATTTAAATTTCTTCAATGAAAAAATCAGTAGTATCAGGAAGAAAATATTGGATGTTCAACCTCTGACAGCGATTCATGATTCAGCCCAGGGTAAAGCTTCACATCTTGATTTTCAGTGCTTTACAAGTATAGGACAGGAAGAGCTGGACAAACTTATCACCACAGCTAAATCAACAACATGCTTGATCGATCCAATCCCAACTAGATTTCTAAAAGAAGTGATACATACAGCTGGATAGCTGCTTCTAAACATAAATTCTTGGCAGTTATTAAGCCTCTTCTTAAAAAACCTAAATTAGACTTTAATGAAATAAGAAATTACAGACTTTTTAATATAAAGAATATTAGAAAAGATGGTGTCAGCTCAAGTGCTGTATGCCCATTCTTAACAATGTCTTCAAAGGTTACAGGCGCCATCATACTACAAAAACTATAAAATCGCAAATGACTTGTTTTTAGCTTCGGACCAAGGCTGCATCTCAATACTCGTCTAACTTGATCTTAGTGCTGCATTCAATGCTCATAGATCACTTACAAAATCACAAAGGTATTAAGGGACAGGCATTAAAATGGCTTAGGTTCTACGTGTCTGATCAATACCATTTTGTAGATCTAAATGGAGAACTGTCCGGTATAATTCCAGTGAACTATTGGGTCCCACAAGGGTCAGTTTTAGGACCTCTGCTGTTCTCTATATACATCTTTAGAAAACATGGAATTAGTTACTATTGCTGTGCTGATGATACCTATTTATGCATCTTATCAAACCAGAGGAAATATCCAAGTTGTCTAGATTAACTGAGTGTGTCCAAGATATGAAAGATTGGGTGACCCATGATTTTCTCTTACTAAATTCAGATATGACAGAAATATTGCTTATTGGTACAAAATCCAGTACACAACAGCTCTCACAATTCAGCTTGCATTTAGGATCATGTACTATTACTACAGCTCGACAGTGAAAGACCTGGGCGTAATATTAGACAGTAACTTGTCCCTTGAAAATCATATCTCCAATATCACAAAAACAGGCTTTTTCTACCTTAGAAATATTGCCAATCTTAGGAACAATTTAGCCTTATCTGATGCAGAAAAGCTGGTTCATGCATTCATGTCCTCCAGACTGGACTACTGTAATGCATTACTGGGTGGCTGTCCTGCATCCTCAATAAACAAGCTACAGTTAGTCCAAAATGTAGCCACCAGGGTTCTCACCAGATCAAGAAAATATGATCATATAACCCCAATATTATCATCCCTGCACTGGCTACCTGTTCAGTTTAGAATTAATTACAGACTAGCATTACTTACGTACAAGGCTCTAAACGGTCTAGCTCCCATGTATCTAGCCAGTCTTATGACACGTTACAATCCGCAGCGCTCCTTAAGATGACAAAACACTGAACTTCTTGTAGTTCCCAGAACATCAAAATCTACAAAGGTGTTTTCATATTTAGCTTCTAAGCTTCGGAATAGCCTTCCTGACTTAAAGCCTGTTCGGGACTCAAGAACATCTCTTTTGCTTGGTGTACACATAATTCATCCCATAACTTCATACTCCAGTAGATTTAACTGCACACTCTCATCTAGTGCTGCTAATATAATGAATGGCAGATACACTAATTCTTTTCCACCTTTCTTTTTCTACCCATCCCGAGGCATCTGGAGATTGTGCAGCTCCAGTAGACAGAGGCAAAACCTGCAAGGATCCTAAGGCATCCAGAGAAACACCAGCTCCAGCTGGATTCTGCTTTGTGATGGTTTAGATTACATTTTAAAATGTCAAAACATCCTTTTTTTTTGACAAAAAAGAGATTTTTATTTAATGGCACTGCCAAATCTAATTAGAATTTTTTATACATATTTATTTATTTTTTATTATTTATATATATTTTATACAACCTCTCACGCGATTTACGTTAGCCAGTTGACTAACAGTGAAGCTCGTTAGTAGCCTGTCACGGAAGTGTACAGCTAAGTGCAGATATGAAGATGAGCACAGAACATTTTTATCTGAATGGGAGGATTTATATATTTTGTTGAAAGAAATGGAAAGCCATTCTGCTTGATATCCCAGAATTCATTGTCGCATTTTAAGGCTTCAAATCTTGAGCGCCATTTCACTTCACTCAATTCCACTGTAGCTCTGGAATTTCCCAATGGCAGTGGACTTTGTAAACACAAGGTAAAGACACTGAAATGTCAGTCAGTAAAACAAACTTAGCTTTTCAGGAAATTTACCAAGCATTCAGAGATGGTCACATTAGCATCATATCAACTAGCATGGAACATTGCTTGTTAAAAAAGCCATACCTTAAAGGGGAATGTGAAAGAGTTACTATGAGTAGCCACAACAGAATACAAGCCAGACCTAAAAAAGATTGAGTTGAGTCTGGTTCCTCTCAAGGGTTCTTCCTACTGCCACCTCATCGAGTTTTTCCTTGCCACCGTCGCTGTTGCCGTTGGCTTGCTCATCAGGAACAATCTAATCATTATGATCTATATACATTTTTCTCGCTCTATATAAAGCAAAGAGTTTTTATACTAAATATTTTTTCAAACCAAATATCCACTGTTCATTTCATTACTCTTTAGCGTTTTTAGAGAAGTTTTAATTTTATGTAGAAATGTTTTCCATCTGCTTATGCCATTTTATTATTTTTTGTATGTTCTAAAGACGTTTGCACAGTACTGAAAGTAAAACAGCTGTTAGGTTTTTCTGTATAAGGTGCTGTTTAAAAGTCTTAGGCACTTGCCATGATGTTTCTACATGTCTAAAAAATATAGCAGTAAAAGTAAAAGCAAACAAAGTCAATAACTGCTGTGATAACACTTTGCTTAAAATATAGTCTCAGAAACAGTTGATGCAGTTTTATAAGAAAATGACCTGCTTAGTTTTACTGAACATCCTGCAGAACCAGCCACAGTCTTTCTGAGACCAAAACTGATGGAACCATGAAAATCTACCAGAAAATCCTGAAGGAGAATGTCTGGCCTTCAGTTCATGACCTCAAGCTAAAGCGCACTTCGGTTATGCAGCAGGACAATGAACTGAAGCACACCAGCAGGTCCACCTCTGGATAGCTCAAAAGACAAAATAAAGGTTTTGGAGAGGACTTAAGTTTGAAGATGCTGTGGCATGACCTTAAACGACCTGTTCATGCTTAAAATCCCTCCAATGTGACTGAATTAAAACAATTTTACAAAGGAGAGTGGGCCAAAATTCCTCCACAGCGCAAATGCCATGGTGAGCGCACAGGTCTGACAATATTGTGGCAGGAATATAACGCCATAAAATGCTTGATTGCAGAAGGGTGGCTGAAAAAAAACTATTAAAAAAAAGAAAATAGTCTAGAAAAGAAAGAGAAAATTGTATTTAAAAGCATGTATTTTTCTGTTTCTCCCCTTTCTTTTGTTTACTATTTTTTATATCAATACTGAAGATCAAATCTATGTGTGTTTGTCTGTTGAGACCCTTCTTCTTTAATTCATGTGAAAAGGGAAACTGGACTACATTCTTTATATTATATTTCTTTGTTGTTTTTGGTAAAGAAAGTTCAGACTGTTATACATACAGTTTACACTCAGCTTTAGACTTAAATTTCAGTCTTCACTACATTTTCCACTCTTTGTGCTACAAATAAAATGCTTACCCAAAACCACTTTCACTTTTGTCTTAGCTGATAATTCCCCAGAGAATACTTCACATGTATACAGCCCGATGTCCTCGGTTCTCACATCCTTCAGTCTCAGTGAGAAGTTTCCTTTGTTTCTTTCTTCAGCGCTGACGAACTCCACTCTGTCTCTGTATCTCTCATGGGACGAGTCTGTCAGGACCTCAGCACCTTGATAAAGTAGCACTAAAATATCTTCATCCACTTTCTTCCATGAGATCTCGTCTATATTTTCTGGTAGGATATGTGCGTCTACAGAGCAATTCAGAGTGATATCTTCACCCACGTTTGCCAGTATGATGGTGTCTCCAGGCAAAAACGAAAGCTCTGAAAAGAAAATTGTTTACATATTTAATTTAAAAAGAGTAGGTGTAGGAAATCGTTTCTAAGTGGCTAAAAATTCTCAGGGTGATGCAATTTTCGGGCCTACTTTTGGGAGTAGGAATAAGAGCAATTTATCAACATTCTTAAAATAGGAAATCACTCCTATTCTCACCAAAATGTAGGAGAGATAGAGGCAGAGGTGTCCGAACTGCTTAGGGGCAGTGAGGAAATTAAGTTCCGGCAGAAACGCATGCAGAGGAGAGACGTTTTCGTAACATACATTGTGTTATTATATACTGTACATATCCTACTATTTTAAAAGAAGATATTAAATAAATATATTTATATATTTAAATATATTTATATTTTAAATATATAAATATATATTTATATAAATAAAATTGAATTGAATTGAATATTTTAACTTTATGCATTTACAGTAAGCATACACAACTTTTTGGGGGGGGGGATCCGCTGTTATAAGGAGCACATTAACACAGTGTGCCCCCATTTTTCATACTTCTCAGTGTGACAAACTAACAGGTGGCGTTGATGTTTTCACAAATTGCCTCCACTCACTGTTTATCTTTAGAGGTAAGAGTAGGGCAGAGTTAATTATTTCTTTACAATTTTACTCCCTTCACCACAAGCAAAACACTCTCATCCTCACTTCAGTTTCACTTTCTTTTTGAAATCATTTGGATCAGATTATGACCGTCCTACACAGCCTTAAACAGTTGTGACTTCCTGGTTAGGGCTCAGATATAGTCTCCCAGTTTAAAAGTAGACTCAAGAACATATCTTTAGCCTGGCTCCTTTTTTACCCATCCCGAGACATCTGGAGATTGTGCCAGCTCCAGTAGATGGAGGCCAACCCTGCCAGGATCCTGAGGCATCCAGGAAAGGACCACCTCCAGCTGGATTCTGCTTTGTGACGGTTTAGCGCAGGGGTGGCGAAAAGTTTTTTTTTGTGCGCATAAAGCTTTCACACAACTACAGTATCGATGATTTCACTGTTTAAAACTACAAAAACCTGTAAAAACTACAATACCCTAGTTTACGGCTCTCAGTCTCATAAACAGTGACATCGCATGCTTTACTGGTGCAGACCTACTCCTCACTGAAAGTAAAAGTAGGAAGCTTTATAAATAACGTTTATGTCCTACTCTGAGCTAGGAATATATTCAGTCCTAAATTAAGTTTGAGTGAGATTTCTAAGAGTGATTCTGAGGCGCTTAGTAAATACGGGCCCCGAACTGAAATAAGTGAAGGATTAATTCAGTTAGAATTAGGTATTAATTTTTACTTTTATTACTAGTATTTTTAAAGATCACTATTAGAATTAAGTGCAAAATGACCCACCAATCTCCTTTATTTCAATCAGAGTTTCATCAGTTTCCAGGTTTGTGTAAACGACACACTTATAAACTCCTGCATCTTCTTGAGCCACATTTGTAAGGAGCAGAGAGAAGTTCCCATGAGTGATCTCCTCAGTGAAGAAATGAGCTCTTTCATGATAACGCTGGTCCTGAGACTCTGGTCGACTCTCTCTGTCCTGCCACAAGTGCACTAGAGCTCCAGAGTCGTCTCTTTTCCACTCCACTTCCAGTTCTTCCATTGGTAGAGGAGTTTCTACAAAGCACGGCAGCAACACGGAGTCTCCCAGCTGGACAGTGAGAGGACCAGACGGACCGAGGACATGGAACCCTAAAGTGAACAAAAACACTGATAAATGATGTTTGGCAAATAAATCAGTATATCCCTGTTTGCTTATCCCACATATGTTTCCTTCCGCACTTTGAAACAAAGGAAAGGGCAGCTCAACTCACACCTGGCAAAGTCTAGCCAGGGGCCTTCAAGCAGTCCTAAGCTGTGGCACTGTGACAATGTATATGTGAGAGTGGGAGAGACCATCAATAAGCTAATGAACTGAACAAAAATAACCAGCCTTAAACGAGGTCAGCTCATTTGTAAGTTGGGGACTTACTGTATATACACAGTGTGTATTATATAGAAAATAAGAGACCACTGCTTTTTCACCCCAGAAAACTTCTGGAATGTCATCAAGAGGAAGATGGAGGGTCACAAACCATCAAGCAAAGCTGAGCTGTTTGCTTTTTTGTAAAAAGAGTGATGTAAAGTTACCCAACAGTAATGTGAAAAACTGCTGGAGAGACAAAACACATGAAAGCTGTAACTGCAAATCATTAACACAATTTTTTTTTGCTTTTTTCTTATATTTTTATTTATTTATTCTTTTATTAAAGATCTGCAAATGCTGCATGTTCTTAGGTTATTTTCATTTCCTTTAAATTAAATTTCCTTTAAAAGCGCTCGGAGAGGCTTTTGTTGGGTGGAGGAGATCTCTCGTCTGGAGCTGCTGAAGCGTCCGGTCTGACACTCACAAAGGTGGTTATAAGACAGGAAGGCTAGCCTATAAAACTCCTCCAGATTCTGTGGAGGATCACAAATGGCTAGCTCATCCTTCAGCAGCTTGGAGAGCCCTTGTACATATGCATCCATAAGGGCTGCATCACCTGAACTGGCGGCTCGGGTACAAAACTCGACTGTGTAGTCTGTCACGGATCGGCCCTCTTGACGAAGGCAAAGGAGGTGCGACACTACACTACTTGCCGCATGCTGATGATGGAAGGTGGCCATAAGTGTTTCAACAAAGGCACTTAGGGTGGTGTTTTCCGAGAGAAGTTGCTGCCACACTGCAGTGACCCACTCGAGTGCTCTGCCTGTAAGCAGAAACACCATAAATGCAACCTGGAGATGGAAATTGGGAAGGTTGCAGCTTGAATATTAGTGAGCACTGTAGGATAATGGCATTGCACCTCTCTAGCTCATCTGCATACGGTTGAAGATTGGGTAGTCAAGTTTCGGCCACCAGCGGGGGTAGTTGAGCCACTGACTCCGGAATCGACTGGCGAGCCGATGGAAATCCAGGAGTGGATTGCGCCTCGAGCTGCCCAAAAATCAGCTTGAGGCGCTTATTAATCCTATGCATCTCCGAAATTAAAACACTGTCTCTCTCTCTCTCGTCTTAGGAAGACAGAGGACAAATTTCTGATTGTGTAATTCGTATAAAACGTGAATATAGGCACCTCCACTGCTGCAGAGATGATGAGATGACATGATTACCTTCATCACTACAGCCAAAATTACAAAGAAATCACAAATTCATCAATGAATTAGTAAAATGGGCAGAGTTTTAATAATTCCTTGCTGTTTTCCTCCCCACAACTATAATCATTAGTCTACTTCTACTGATATACATCATATTCTGATATACAAAACCGAACAAACGGTGCACACTGAATACTAAACCTAAACCAACGAGAGGTTGTGTGGGGACCACTGAGCATAAGCGGATTCCAAAATTGACATTATTACCATTTTTTAATCCCTGGAATGGAAGAGATGGAAAGTTTCCTCATCATAACATGCCATGTATTGTTTTTAAACACTTTACACACAACCCATGATTTTTATGCTATTTTACAAATGGAAAATACAAATGGAATATTTTTTTGTTTATTTATTTAATTTTTTTTATAAAATATTAAATTTAAATATTGTATAAAATATTCTATAAAAAATTGTGTATAGAGTGATTAAAAAACAATACAATGTATGTTATGTTATAACTGGACACTACATTACTGGACTGCACTCACTACATTACATTTCTATTATATTTCATTTACTATATATATTTTTTTCCATTTTTATTAGGTATTCTTTAACTTCTTTATATTTATCTTATTCTAATATTTTAATTTCATTTTTATTCTTATTGCTGTATATTATGTAAATGTTTCTTTATTTTTTAAATCTCTTTTTTTTTTGTAATATTGTAGGTCAACAGCAGTCGTATAAGCACAAGCACTTCACTTCATATCATACTGTGTATGAATGTGTATGTGACAAATAAAATTCGAATTTGAATGATATGGAAAATCTAAAAATCTTTTTTTCCATTCCAGGGATTAAAACATTGGCAATTTTATACTCTAAAATCCAGAAGATTTGAAATTTAAAGTAGGGAGGGGTGCATTAGTTCGTCTGAATGTATAGGTGAGTACAGCTGATTCACACCTGGGGAGGGGTGAATTATTTGCATTTGAATGTTGTGTGACATTGTAAAGCAGACACAGTAACACTAAAACAACAAGAACCTAGAATAAATAGTGAATTAAGAAGCCCTGAATATACTGCATAAATATTATTTAGTACAACTAAATTCCTCCGCACTCTGGAAAACTTTATGCGTGCGGTTGAGCGCTGATTAGACTAGGTAGGAAATTAAAGAGCAGGATCACGATGCTCAACACCCGAGCCCAAACCTCATTTAAATTAAATGAACAAATATTATAAGTAAACAACAACAGACCACAATTAATTAAGCAGTTTTATTTAGACTATGAAAAATAATCCTGCATCAATTTTTAGGCCTGACAAAAGCCACTTTTATTTAAAAGTTTTCAATACAAATCTTATAATGCCCACATGACATCAAACATCCCCCATGTTAATATTTTAACTATTTATTTTAACTATTTAAACCATTAAACTATTTATTTTACTATTTTAACTATTAAGATTTAATTTACTTCAAAATAACATTAAGATCAAGAACAATAAACATTTTTAAAATATTATTGATCAAATGTGGGCGGAAAAAACTCATGTTCATCAATCTGCTTGTTAGGAACCTCCACTAGAGGTCACTGTTCATGTCTGTCTGTCTGTAGTTTTTGTTGGTCAATTCAGTTTCCCAGAAGGCACCTCAGTCAGGTGATGGGTGCTCACCTGAACTGAGGTGGCTCATTAAAGTTTCTATAAATAGCAGTTTGTTCTGGGAAACTGGGTCGAGCAGTGTTGAATGTTGATTATTTGTTGAGTTTGTATATCCTATACTGTCATGTGGGCATTCCTTTTTGTTTCTTTAAATTTATATTTGGTTTATGTTTTGTAACCTTTGTTTTCAGAGGGCTCTAGTTTTGTTTTCTGTGTGTTCCTTGTTCTGATGGATTCATGGAGCTGCCTTGTTCAGTGTTCAGTGTTTAGTTAGGCCGTGTCTCCTCCTGTTTAAGTTCTGTTCTGTGTATCCCCAGTGTCGGCCTTCTGGTATAGTTCTTTGTTTGTTGCTTTGCTTTTCTGTTTAGGTGTTTGTAACCCCATGAGTGCTTAGCCGCTAGCAGCGTTAGCTGCTAGTAGGCCTAGATCGCTAGTAGGGTTAGCCTCCAGTAGGGTTAGCCTCCAGTAGGTTAGCCTCTAGTGGGATTGACTGCTAGTGGTTCTGGTCGCTAGTAGGTTAGCTGCTAGTTTGGAATAGCCTCATGGGTGCCCTGCTTCTTGTTTCCTTTTTAGGTCTGTACTAACCCCATTAGATACTAACCCGGTTAGGTCAGCATCCTGTGTCTCCATATTCTGTCTAGTCTCCGTCTCTCCTGTCTAGTCCAGCCTTGTTTCTAGTTCCCCTATATGTCCTTAGTTAGCTCCAGCTCCATGTTTCCTCATCTCTAGTTCTCTGTCAGGTCCCTGTCAGCTCCTGGTTCCCTGTGTTCAGATCCTTTCCTGTTGTGTTTTTCCTGAGCCCTAGTTTTAGTTTACGTTTGTTTTGGTTCCTTTGTTGGTTTGTGTCTGTTTTGTTAATAAAGAC
Source organism: Clarias macrocephalus (assembly GCA_011419295.1). NCBI lineage: Eukaryota > Metazoa > Chordata > Actinopteri > Siluriformes > Clariidae > Clarias > Clarias macrocephalus. The sequence continues at coordinate 14,721 of JAAGKR010007123.1, read as the reverse complement.
CATTTCAGTTTGCACACCCCTCTGCGTTCATGCCTACCATATATGCCCACGGCAACCACACCATCAGCCGGTCTAGCCAGAACCACCAGCTAAAGAAAACCTTTAAAACAAACATCAACAGCCTCCACCAAAAAGTCTGGAACACAGAGTACAGGATGCGTCACACACCTGCGATATATTATACTATAACCGTGTTATACTCAAAATAAAATACATCCGCTGTTTCAGCCATTACAGAGACATCACAGCCAGCGACAGTTTTCAAAGTTCTTTCTGAAATGAGGCTGCGTTGAGCAGAGCGCAGAGCACCTGGGGATTTCCTGAAGCTCAAATCTCTGAAAACGTTGGGGCAATTTTTTTAATAGACGCTATCTTCAATAACCGATGGAGGTTTTGAGCTCTACATACACTTTCTCACCTAAATAACTCTTAACTACACTTTGTGACACAATAACCGTAATATTTTGAACACTTTGCAGGCTGCTATTTGGAGAAACCAGAGGATAATTAATGAACCAGTTATTGGGTCAAAACAACCAAACCAGGTGTTTACAAAAATACCCAGCATTTTTTAGAGTGTATATTTTTTTAGTTATTTTAATGTTCTATTCTGAAAGTCTATTTTTCTGGTTATTTTTATATTTAAAGTTTGTCTACGGTGGCCCAGAAGGGCAAATCATCTTTCCCGTATACTGTATGTGTTTTTTTTTTTCCCATGTAAGTGTGATTTTCCTGTGTAAGTGCATCATTTTCCCCGTATGAGAACTCTCTTTTATGGAATGATATCCCGGACATTTTTCAAAAGGAATTGCTAATTGCATTTGCAATTGCGTTTTCCATGTGTGGACGCATAAAGTGTGACATAACTCAAATGCACTTGCAAACTTGGCATTACCTTTTGCTTTTTCGCCCCAGCATCAGGGGCGTGTCTATACTGGGGGGCGTGATTGTATGGGGAGTGACGTCACTCACAGTCGCCGTCCAAGAAGGGGAAATTTGAGCAATGGAGGTGAACCGAGATTATCTCATCTGTTTATCAAGAAATAAACACACAAAAATGGCAAAGCGCATATTTTCCTACTATGGAATGGACAGAGACACTGTTAAAAATAAATATATTTTTTGATCTTCTCCTCTTACAGCCTGCTGGAGCTAAATCTGTCAGAAACATATCGATGGAGTCACTAAGGGACCGTCTAAAAAGTGCCTGACCAAGACCCAACCGTTTGTTTACAGAAGAATAGACAAGCTTACAGATATACAGATAAATACCTCACAGGACAGCAAACATAGTACACTGTTAGGCTACAGTATGGATTATTTGTTTGTTTAGTTGATTAATAATTACTTTAATGTACATTTAAAAATAAATGATTACACAGACAATACTTGTGACAATGAAACAGATAATTTGTTAAATGAGAGTTTGGGTGTTTTTATTATTAAAATAATAATAATATGTAAAGATATGTATGAAAATGAATGCACTTTGGTACAGTCTATTATAAGTTGCAAAAAATGACAAATCAACAAAATTCAATGACATTTTTGCTATAGAAATTTAAATTTTTAAACCAACTGTACTATAATGCACTCTATCCTTGCTAATACCTACAACCCTTCACTTTGCAATATTCAGTTTGATATTAATTCCGTTGTATATTTTTTAAATAAATTTTTTGCAAAAAAAAAGATTGCAAAATGAAATCAAACTGAATGAGAAAAGGGTTGTAGTTATTAGCAGTGATAGAGTGGACTACTACTGGTATAACAAAAGTTTTTGTAAATATATTTTTAAAAAACAGCATTAAACTGAATATTGCAAAGGGAATAGTTGTAGTTATTAGCAAGGATAGAGTGGATTATAGTACAGTTCAATTTTTTTTCTTTTTTTTTTTTAATATAAAAAACACCCCGACTGTCATTTATCTGTACCCAACAAACGGTTGGGTTTTGGTCATGCACTTTTAAGACGGTCCCTTAGTGACTCCATCGCTAGAAACCGCCGGGTGTTATGCGCTAAAATGCCTCCTTGCCACGGATTGCCCCCCCCCTACATAATCTCTATCAAATATTATATTAGAACATAGGTTTATGATTTACAAATTGCACCAAACGAATTTGATTATAAAATAAGCAATATAAAAAAGACATGTTGTATAGAGAAAATATTTTTTCATCTACAACATGTATATTTTTATATTGCTTATTCATAATAAACATTGTTTCGTGTAATTTTTCACCATAAAAATATTTATTTAGTGTAAACATTTTTGTATTACATGACAAACCCCTGCAAAATAAATGTACCACAAAATAAACATTATATGAGAATTTGTGTCCTAATTTTTGTGTATTAATTTGTCACGTGCCTAGGGTTAATTATAATAGTAATAATATATTTGATAATAAAATATAATATATTCTATAATAATAATGTGAATTTGTGACTGTGATGTCCTAATATATTTCATTAAGATTTTTTTTTGGGGG
>JAAGKR010007123.1:0-11452 GCA_011419295.1 Clarias macrocephalus | reverse complement strand
GGTGCAATCCGTGGCAGGGGGCATATTAGCGTATAACACCAACTTTACCGCGGTTCACCTCTATTGCTCAAATTTCCCCCTCTTGGACGGCGACTGTGAGTGACGTCACTCCCCATACAATCACGCCCCCCAGTATAGACCCGCCCCTGACGCTGATTGACAGGTTTCCGTGTAACGTGTTGGAAATGCAATTGCAAATGGATTAGCGATTGCGTTTGAGTTTTGGCAGGCTACATGCGCGATACAGAGAAAGTGAAAAAGCAGAGGTGCTAATTGATTTTGCTATTTAAATATGACAGGCTCATGACCTGTAAGACATATGGGAAATGCAATGGGAAACGGACTTTGCTTTTTCATTTGAAATTTGGCAGTCAGTGTGCACTCGCGAAGGCGAAAAAGCAAAAGGTAATGCAAAGTTTGCAATTGCATTTGAATTATGTCACACTTTATGCGTCCACACATGAAAAACGCAGTTGCAAATACAATTTGCAATTCCTTTTGAAAAATGTCCGGGATATCATTCCATACTCTTTCTCCTGTATTTTGCAAGCTAAAAGCTGAAGCTAATGCGCAAAGGATTATGGGACTGAGGTCAAAACACAACTGAACACGGAACCGTGCCGGATTCAGCTCCAGGACTGATCATGATGGAACATACAGTGAATTATAGCGTGATAACATTATAATTCTCACTAAATTTACAACTGGACACACTTACCAGGTAATGTTTAATGTATAAAATTAATCGGATGTTACTGTTTTAGGCACTAATTATAACTTTGTAGCAGTGCTAATGCTATTGGAGTGTTTGCCGAGTGTAAATGTCAGTGATTAAAAGGAATAAAAGTCTCATTTAGACCATTAAACACTAATGTAAACCATCAGCTCCATGGCGTCTCTGTAATATACATCCACATGTGGAGTTATAAGCAAGATAATATCACAATGCTAACCGCTAGCGCTTAGCACAGGGAAACTAGCTTGTTCATTAATGTGTATTAATATAATAGTATATTTGTACACATATACGTGATGAAAACAATTAGCTCCATTGTTTGTAAAATGCCTGTCCAAATATGGACCTATAAGCAAGTTAATATCATTATGCTAAGCGCTAGCTTACTAAAAGCGCTAACTAAGATAGCAGACTATTAACTGTTGCCTATCAGCTAGTGCTAATTATCCCTGAGCTAATTCTTATCTGCTCCTGTTAGGGGTAATGTTACAGATGGTTAATGAATTGTTGTATGCAGTTTATTGGGGCTCATCAGTGTTACTGTAGTGACATATAATGTACACTGCTGTATAATGTAGTGGTTTTATCATAGCTAGAGATCTTCTGAATAGTTAGCTGTGTGCTTCCACAATGTATGTAACAGTCAAGAAAAGGGGCTTTTGTTCGGGTTCTATCTATTCTATTATAAAGGCATACACACATCTGTCTCTTCATAAACATAATGTGTGTGTTAACGAATGGGGTACAGTAGTGGTGCTCAGATCAGGATTTTTGGGACCGGTCTCCGATCACTAGAAGCTGTATTGGCCGATACCGATACTGATCACAGATTACAGGGTCTACTCGAAGCCTTATCATGTAGCATTATTTATTAAACTATATCTAACAACAACAATGTAAATTAAGTATTGAAATTACAAGAAGAGGAAGATCATGAATTGACAACTGTATTTATTGGCAAGCAACATATGCAACACGTCATCTTAAAACATAGCAGCCTTTGTTTGGTTAGTAATTGTGAACAGCTCAGTGCTTGACAAATACAACTTTCCTGTAGATTGTATAAAATTAAATAAAATAACAGACAAGTAGGACGTGAGTCGCCGAAAGTTCTGCAAGGTCCGCAAGTATCTGCGAGGACCGGTAAAAAATTAAACATGTTAAATTTTTCATGTTTTAAAACATGTTTAAAAAATTAAACATGTTTAATTCTTCGCGCGGAAAGATGGAAACGTAATCACAGCGCCAAAACTCACGGTCAATCATAATGAACCGTACTTACGGCCACCAAGTGAAACCGCGTGAAGTCATTTTAGCAGAGCGCAAAAAATGTCCCGCGAAAATTATCGGCCGCCGATCATAATCGGCCGATAATTGCTTTGGGAAGTTTGATTGGCAGTCTCTATAATGGCTGATATAGAAAAGCCGATCAGATGACGCAAAACTCGCGGGACATTTTTTTGCACGCTGCTAAATTGGCTTCACCGGTCTGGCAGTTCTACGTGTTGTGTGACAAAGACAATACATTAGCAATCGGCAACCTGTGTAACAAGCCAATTCCACGAGGCGGGAAGCACCCAAAGCATTTTAACACCACAAACCTCATCAGACATTTGAAGGTTAGTCACGTAAAGGAACACGAGCAGTTTTCAAAGTTGTCTAGCACTAAGAGCGCGGGAGAGTTCGGCAACTCGCGCCGCCACTCACTCAGCTGTCGGTAATTCCCCTATCTCACATACGCGGTTTCGCGCAGTGGCCGGGAGTACAGTTCATCATGATTCACTGCGAGTTTTGGCGCTGTGTTTACGTTTCCATCTTTCTGCACAAAAAATTAAACATGTTTAATTTTTTTATCATGTTTTTAAACATCATTTTTTTATGCATGTTAAATTTTTTGGCGGTCCTCGCGGATGCTTGCGGCCTTGCAGAACTTCCGGTGACGCACGTCCTACTTGTCTGTTATTTTACTATATACAGGAAGGTTGTATTTGTCAAGCTCTAAGCTGTTCCCAATTACTAACCAAGCACAGGCTGCTAAGTTGACGTGTTGCACATGTTGCTTGCCAATAAATACAGTTGTCAATTCATTATATTCCTCTTCTTGTAATTTCAATACTTAAACTATATCTAACAACAATGTAAATTAATAAATAATGCTACATGATAAGGCTTTGAGTAGACCCTGTAATCGGTGATCGGTATCGGCCGATACAGCTTCTTGTGATCGGAGATCGGTGATCTGCCCCAAAAATCCTGATCGGAGCAGCCCTAGTAAATACATAAAATCTTTCTTCTTCATCCTGTCATCAGAAAACACATAATGCAGATGACTGTGTAATTGAAATGATAATGCAGATTAGTTTAAGATATCACATAGTGACTTTTTGAATCTTGCCTATTTTGTGCTGGGAAAAGGATGTCACTCTATACTGCACAATCCTGAGCTTTATATATGTTCAATAAAAAAACAGCAAAACAAATAATGCCTCAAATGCTCTGAGCTTTAAGAGGTCCACTCATCATCTCACACATGTGCATGTATGTGTGCTTGTGCCTGCATGTAAAGTCATTAAAGCACTAAAAAGTAAAGTAGAATTAAACACAGTTGAAGCCACTAAATTTATCTGTTGTCATTCAAGGAACCTCATGTTCCTATAAAGTACAGTTAGTATGTAAAATCTTAAGGAATTTGTGTTTTGCTAATGAATTTGTGTAGTCAGTTAACTTTTATTTAATGTTTTATGATTATTATTAGTTTAAGTCCCCGTCGATGATGTAGACAAAGCGCAGTTTAAAAGTAAAGTTTTTTTTTAAATAACCGTCTGTAAATAACGATGACACCCACGTCACACCCATGTCTCTATTTTTGGCTTTTATTCAGTGTCACAATATTTAGTAATTTTAGGGACTAAAGATTTATTTTGTTTTTCATATTTCAGAAATATTATTTATGTTTAATATTCTTTTAACAGTGGAACAACAAAATGTCCCACCCTGACTTCACATCCTAAACCTCCTTTTAGCTCCATATAACCCCCAGAGAATTCACAGAGCACTAAGAAGCAGAATAATAATTTACATTACCTTTACAGATGCACACTGACAATAAGAGGAAACAGAAAAGGCAACTTGTTAAAGCGGACTCCATGTCTCTGAGGAGAAACACTGTAGAACGATTCTTCTTTCACTTTACAGATCATGTGGGCAACGATTAGCTCTGTATGAATAACGGCCAAGTACCCCCCACCCCGCCATCCATAACCCCTAGGCATATTGTAAAATACTAATATATGTTTGTAATGTTTATAATATTTATTTATTTATATAAAATTTTAAATCATGTTTAAATCTTCATCTCTCTGTTTGTATGGCAGTGTAATTTTATTATAGACCTGATGTCTAACTTTTAACTGATTGATATTCTAGGTCTATTTCAGTTCAGTTCAGTGAAACATGAATCTCTTAACGCCGTCAAAGGACAATTATTTGTCAGGTATAAAAAAGACATGTGCCTTGTACATTGTATATCTAAAGGATCCCTTAAACACATGTTCACTCAATGTATTTGTACTTTCAATGAAAAAAGAGTGCAGAAATGAGAGTAGAGAGAACGAGTGTGTGTGTGTGTGTGTGTGTGTGTGTGCGTGCGCACTCACATATGTGTGTCTGTGTGCCAGTGCCTGCATGTAAAGTCATTAAAGCACTAAAATGTAAAGTAGAATTAAACTGAATTAAAGATAATGCCACCTGCACCTACACTCTTCTGTTGTCCTGCAAAGAATCTAAAGTACAGTTAGTATGTAAAATCTTAAGGAATTTTAATTAATCAGTTAACTTTCATTTAAGTAAATGCTTTATGATTATTATTAGTTTAAGTAACCGTCGATGATGTGACCCCTTAAAGCTCAGAGCATTTTAGGCATTATTTAAACATATAGCAAATAGCATAAATACACACAAGTTTCTATGGTTGTTTTTTGGTTGTTTCTATAACCAAAAAATAATAATACTATGCTAATTTTATGAGTTCTACATATTTGCAACATCATTCAGATATTAGTGGCAAAATGTACCCTTTATAAAAGTAATGATAACTTTTGTTCTACCTGACATATCGGAAAACCCATATGAAGCCTGAAGCCTTCCCGTTAACACACTCGAGAAAAGGCTTCCACATAAACACATATACTGTATATACTTTTAATAGTCATTGACCTATGCTGAGTTGTCGGCGCACATCTGTGCCGCTTGTGTTTGTAGAAACAGCTAAAAGGATAAAGCTAAAAATAAGCTTTTCAATGTAAGTGTGATCAGTAATTTTATTTCAGGTTGAAGTCCACGTACATGTCTGTGTGTCTCTCTGTCTAACTTATTAATACACAGAAATCACATTCTGTAAGGTCGAGTATCTGACGCCTTGTTTACACTAAGTTGTACTTCTTTTAGCGTCAGCCAAATACACTCGCTGGCCCAAACTGAGTGTAGTTGCTACTGAATGATAAGGTAAAGACATCTGGTCTGGGTCAGATAAAGAAAATCAGCTCCTTGAATGTAGGAACATCATGTGCAGGACGTAGATTATATTAGCATAGACGTTTGTGTATAAAATGTAATGGCTGAGAGAAAGAAATTAATTTTGTCCATGCTGAAGCTGTTTTTTTTTGTATGGGACTGGTCCTTCTGCAGAAGTTACAATAAAACCTTTGTTACTCTTTTCTTACCAAGTGTATAAATTACTTGTCTTTTATAGTGATTTCAAGATTTAGATAACAAAATATTTAATTTAGTTTTTAAATCTATAAATATAAATATTAATATATATTGGTGCAGGTGTTTAATTACATTGAGCAAGTATCTCATTAGTAGCTTATTTTAAAGTAGATTAGGATGCCTTGCTTGATGAAGGCATTGGAGAATCTGAGGCACTGGGGAGGTGTAAGCGCTGATACCTTGAAGGCTTTTCACTTAATCTCAAATGCCCGATTGGCAATTAAGCATGAAAGAACCAGAGATTCACCATGTCTCCTCAATGCTGGGATCAATTAAAAGAACTAAAATCGTGTCGTAAGAAAATGTGTAGAAAGGCCATTAATTGATGTAAAAAGTGAACTTTCGAAAACTAAAGAACTAAAGAAAACATCTTGTGGAGTTCCTGTGGTAAAGATAACATCTAATTTATGTTTGAGAAATATCATGCCGAGTCTTGACCCAAGTAAAAAATTGAAACTCCAGAGAAAAAAAGAAAACACGAGGAAAATATAGAATTGTAGAAATGTAGGGTTTTCAAGTGGCGGATGTCTTTGTTTGCACCTCTCAAGAATGTTCCCTTATTAGTACAATTTTATTTATTATTTTAGCACTTTCACTAAGAAGAAGAAAACCATGAACACAGAACATACAACAGAAGATTTTATTTGATAAGATTGGAATGAGAACCCATAAACGGTTTTCTTTAGACTGCATCATACACCCAGTCTTGAGTGGGCCTACCCTATCATCACTGATCTTGACCAGTAAGTCTAACTGCAGGAAGAGAGAAGGAAGCTGGGGAGAGGCAAATACGAAGGGCTGCATGCTAGGCTAAAGGTTTGAGCAACTAGGTCACCCATACATATCCTGTTACTTGCAAATGTTTGGTCACTCCTAATCAAAATGAAGCATTTCAATTCAATAAAACCTTACTTACTTTGTTCTTACCCAGTGTATAAATTACTTGTCTTTTATAGTGTTTTCAAGATTTAGATCACAAAATATTCAGTTTAGTTTTTTTTTAATTAATATCTATCGCTGTTGTGCCTTAACATTTACTGAAACTTGGATGAATGAGGATTCTGGACACTGCTATTTCTCTAGAAACCCACTGCTGTTATATCGAAGTGATCGGACATTTGCTTGCTCTGGTAAGAACAAAGGTGGTAGAGTCTGCATCTATGTAAACAACTAGTGTTATGCATGAACTACTGATGCTAAAATGCCTTCCTTTTCACCTACTGCGAGAATTTAGCCCTATTTTTATCACAGATGTTTATATTCAACCACAAGCCAATATACAGACTACACTCTGTTATTTATGATACTATTAGCACACACAAGACCACAGATCCAGACACTGTTTTTATTATTGCTGGGGAGTTTAATCAGTGTAAACTGCATCTACCAGAATTCCATCAACATACAATATTTCTACTAGGGAACAGAACACACTTGTATAGTATATACACAGATAAAGGGAGCTTACGAAGCAATGTCCCAACCTCATTATGGATGCTCAGACCAGAATACAATTTTTCTTTACCCAACCTACAAACATATGCTAAAACAGTGTGCTCTAGTAAGGAAGACCATCAGAGTGGCCTGAGACAGTGTAGGTGTTCTACACTATCATCCCCTCCAAACTCATAAATAAGCTGTATAACCTGGGCCTGCCTCCTTCACTGTCTAACTGGATACTGAGCTTCCTCACCAGAAGATCTCAACATCTCCTTCTCGGAAAACACTTCTCCAGCCCCATCATATGGAACACAGGCATTCCTCAGGGCTGTGTACTCAGCTCGTTGTTGAATACTCTTTTCACACCTGACTGCACATCCCATTAACATCATCATAAAATTTGCAGATGACTCCATAGTTATTGGTCTTATTACGAACAGCGAGGAGACTGCAAACTGGAAAGAAGTGTAAGAACTGGTCACATGGTGTGATTCTAATAATCTCACACTGAACATCGGCAAGACCAAGGGGATGGTTGTGGACATGAGGAGAAGTGAGCGTTCCTATACTGATTAAAGATTTTGAGGTTGACAGAGTGGGCAGTGTATGGTTTTAGCTCTGAGTCAGAGGTGAATAAAATCTTTAAGGATTCAGGTTATTTTTATTAAACTGGGTTAAAATTGATAACATGCAATTTATCGACTACCTGTCCAGTGTTTACCACGATTTTGTGTATCTTACCAATTCTGCTTATCACGTGGCCACTAATGATAATACAAAATCTGGTATTTCTCAATTATGAGCAAGGTAACTTAAAATCTGGACAAATGTTTAGACTTAAAATTACATGACCAGGACAAGTTCTTTATCAAGAAACAAGAATTTATTTGACTAAACTACGATACATTAAACTACGCTATTAAACACACACACGCACACAAACAGTTAAATAGGTGAAGGGTAATGAAGTTTCCTAGTACTGTTCACTAAACCTAAGAAAATCACAAGAGCAGAGCCTTGGGTTTGAGCTTACGGTTTCGTTATGAAGCGAGCACCAATTTCAGCAAGGTATGAAGCTTTGTTTGTTACTTGCGTTGCGGTCTTCTTTGGTGATTCACATTCAGTGTTAGGGAATCACGGTGTTGCTGACTGGCTGGAACTCTGGTGCTGTGATGACGTCTCTCAGGGAAGACCTTTGCTGATGCGCTGATGGCTTTGTTACTGACGGCGGAGCTCTGGCACTTCTTCTAGTGGATTCTTCGTTGTGGAACTTCAGAGTTCTGGCATGAAGTTTCTTGAAGATGTGGATGAGCAGTTTGCTTGCCGGTGAGATGCAGGGCGAAAGTCGACAGTGGACGAGCGACGAAACAGCTTGCTTCAGACATGTAATTGATGTTCAGCCGTTGGATGACATTGGAAGACGTTCAGCCGCTGGATGACGTGTCCATGTGCTTGGACCATGGGTTTTTAACCCTTTATTGTCAGTCCGTCCACAGGTGATTGGTCCAATTGGATGTGGTTGCGGGCTTTGCCCTGCCTCACGTGGTTCCCCCTTTTGTGCATACATTAGGCTGGTTGTTCGGCTTTCATGTGGGGCCCATCCGGTTGGAAATTTTAATACCTTTTATAAATTAATTTTACACAAGCTCTATTCATGCTACTAACATTTCGTGTACATAAGCATTCTTTGAATAAAACAAGCTTTTGCCTGATACCACACATCCCATATCTTGCACACTCATTCATACCTTTATCTACTTAAAAGGGTTTATACTGTGTATATACTACTGACTATTATAAACTATTACTGAGGTGTTAACAATATGACAACAACCTCATATCATCTCATTACTGGATAGCTGGTGACCTTAGCTTAATCATGTGTCACTTTTAACATTCATAAGAACACAAGGGCTAACAAGCATGATTCAAAGAAAATTGCATGCTTGAGTGCATAGAGAGAGAGAGAGAGAGAGAGAGAGAGAGAGAGAGTCACAGCCATACATGCAGCACAATTCCACTTGTCTGGGATCTTTATTTTTCCGTTACATTAATTCTCCCTTTATTTGTATCAATAATGATTCTTATTTCATACTTTCTCCATTAATTATTATTATTATTTATTTATTTATTTTTATCTTTATCTTTTGCTTTCTTTCTTCAGTAGTTTTCATCCCTAGTGTTACTTTGTTTGACTACACAGTTAAATGCGTGTATATATTTTTAACCAGTTTATTTCTGTTGTTATTTGGTGACTTGATTCTGAGCTTCAGGATTATGAATGTACATTACACATGATATTGTGTTTTTTTTTTTCTTAGTCAAGTGTGTTATCCATTGAACGTTGTTGTGAATATAAACAGTGATGCAGTATTTTCTGTATGATTAAACGTAATGCAGCTATTATAATTTTCTCTGTTATAATTTTCTCTGCTCGTGTGCTGGGTGCGCCAAGTGTGTATGCGCAAAATCAATGCCTTTATTTTCAGAATCTCACTACAAGCTTTTGGGAAAAGTTAGCAGCTATGCCCCATATATTTTAGGAATAAATATATATTTGTCATCACACTTTGTTATAAAATTATTATGAAACAGAAATGATTAAACCACAGACATTTTAGATTAAAACAATTCTATTGTGCATCAGACTTTAACATATCTTTCAATTGGGTTTAATCATCACTATTTTCCTTAAAATATCACTTTGTCATTACTTTTATCCACATTTAATACAAGGATTTTGACAGTTGATGACAATACATATTACACATTCCCATACAATCTTTTTAAGTTTGTTTATATAGTACTTTTAACAATGGACATTATCACAAATTGAATTTTCTTATAAAAGTGCATCTCAAAAAATTAGCAAAATGGACCCCGAGTGGCACAGCAGTAACCACTGCTCTTCCTAACATCGAGAGGTCATGAGATCAATCCCTGGGTTATGCTGTAGCCTCCCGCAGCTGATTGCCCAAGATCTCTAAGAGGGGAGGGCACTGTAATCAGTGCTCCCAAATCAATCATGGCCCTATAGCCAATCATGGGTGTCTGTAAGATCAAGTGGTAGGATCGGATAACGCTGTACCCTGAATGTGTTATGCCTCTCCCAATGGTGCATAAGCAAGCAATTCTAAAAAATGGCTCGGAGGAAACACATGCGTTTTCAGCATCCTTGGTTGGTAGTTGCAGCCTTGATGAGGAAGTGCCCTATTGATGGAAATGACTACGACTAAATTAGGGAGAAAGTTAGCAAAAGTCCCAAGAAAAATATAAATAAATAAATTAATTTGCAAAACTTAATATAAAAAAATTGAGATACATTTTTCATTTTCATGAACTATATGCCATAATCATTTAAATAAAAACAAAAAAAAAGCTCAAGGTATTTCACTTTACATGTAAGGAATCTAGAATATATGGAAGTTATCTCTCTCCCTCCTTCTCCTTCTTCTTCTTACCTACTCACACATACATTAGGACAATCATGAAAATAACAAATGGTTAAACAGCTACTGTTAGCAATAACATACAAAATATTCACACACGGCCCAGCAGCATAAATAATAGAATCATCACTTTTCCTGCAGTAATGTCTGCTTTCATCCAAATGTACAAAATAATAGCTAGACAATAAGAACAACAAAGTGATATGTTTAAAAATAATCTTATATTATTCTGCCAATACTTTTTGCTGGTCTTTTGCTGGTCGCTCCCTCTGGTCCAATGATATAGTCAAGAAATGCTACTGGGGACATGTTTAATTTGTGTTTTTGATGATTTTGATGACTTTGTGGAAATACACGAATGGGGATTGAATGTATTAGAGACTCTCTTAAGAGGAGACACTTATATAAGATGTATGTCTTTAATTAGATTAACTGTTAAACAATACACCTCAACTAGATGATCTTTACATATTTATTTGTAATAAATAAATAAAAAATAAAAAAAACAGAGTGGTCATGGATTTTATCAGTGTTTAATCAAACACACTCAGAGAAAAATCATTTTATTATAGAGCTACTGATATTATATTATAATAACCCTCTGGAACCTGAAATTTAAAACAAGAAACATATGACACGTTTTTACACTCAAAAATTTACAGTCAAAGCAAAGAGGCTCGAGTTTCAAGAGGCAAAAAAACCCCCAATAAAATAAAAGATCTGAAACAATGCAGCATTAACCTTATGATACATTTTATCAAATACAATATTATAAATATTGTATAATTTTTTTTTGCCTCTTGTTACCACATTGAGAGTTGACTCACTTGCAAAAAGAAATATTAATGTTAATCATTTTGTTGAAGAATTATAAGTTAAGTTTTAACAAGAAAATGGGAAAATCGAGCCTCTTTTAGTCGTTTTAATGATTGACTAGTGCAAAATTAACGACTATTCATGGTAATGTTAGTGTAACCCACTCAAATATTTGAGAGTATAGAAAATCCCTCTCAATATTCTCTAATAACTGAATGTATGTGTGTATGTATGGGTATAT
>JAAGKR010007122.1:0-38709 GCA_011419295.1 Clarias macrocephalus | reverse complement strand
TTTTTTTTTTTTTTTTTTTTTTTTTTTTACCCTTTTGCACCCAAGCATGTAGGTAAAGCCACAAAGTCTCATGAAAAAAACAAAAACTTTTCTTTAAATTGAGAAAGAAATTACACAAATTTAGTAAATAATTTGTCTTTTATAATCATTAAAGCTGTCAGTCATTTAAAAAAACTTTTTGTATTAAACTGAATCCTTCATTTTCATCACGTCTCCACTGAGAGGATTTGTGCGTATGTATCATACCTTCAGTTCTCTTCTTCTTTTTTTTTAATAAGCTGTGCTTGAACTTTTCTCTTGAGCATTGTGAAAATGCGACCAACGCAAAAAATTACGCAAACTTGCATGAGCTTGGGAGCAGCGTGTTACAATATTCAATTCTGATTGGCTAATTGCCGTTATTAATAGTCTGTAGATGATCATATGTAGAGAGTTTTAATATTTGATTTTCATGACAAATTTTACATAATGCACAGCATTATTAATCTAAAGGGGATAGTAAGGGGGTCATGCTGGTTTTACAGAGGGGATGGTTTTTGTCATTTTTTTCATCGGGGGGGCCATCCCCCTGCAACAATTGGCAAATAAAATAACATGGTGACATGTAATTTAAATGTAAAGAGGAGAAAATTTTATATTTGCCAAATTAAAAAAATCAGGAAATGCCACATAATACCAATATAGTAATGTTACATGAGTTTCAACATCACTCATTCACTCACTCTTACTCATTGTCTACACCACTTTATCCTGTATTCAGGGTGTTATGGGGCCTGGAGCCTATCCTAGGAGACTTGGGTCACAAGGCAGTGAGCACCCTGGACACGGTGTCAATCTATCGCAGGTCACACACTACGAGCAACACCAATTATCCTAATCTGCAGGTCTTTGGACTGTGGGAGGAAACTTACCAAGCACAGGGAGAACATGCACACTCCATGAACACGGAGACGGGAATCAAGTTTGGCTGGGAATCGAACCCGGACCCTGCAGGTGCAAGACGACACTGGTCACTTCGTTAGGTTCACCTTGCTACTGCTAGGTTGGATCCTCTTTTGCCTTCAAAAATACCTTAATTATTGATGGCATATATTAAACAGGTAGCTGGAAACATTCCACAGAAAGTTTGGTCCATATTGACACAGTTGCTGCAGATCCATGATCAGAATCTCCCATTCCACCACATCTCAAAGGTGCTTTATTGGATTGAGATCCATTGATTTTGGAGGCCATTTGAGTACAGTGAACTCATTGTCATGTTCAAGAAACAAATTTGAGATGATTTTGATATGATTTTGTGATATAACTAGCTATCCTGTGGTCAAAAAGGATGGACATGATCAGCAACAATAATCAGACAAACAGTGGGAGTTAAATGATGCTCAGTTGTACAAGGCAGCATGGAATCGTGCCTTCATGTTGTTTACTCCAACAATAATTAATTCTGTCCCTACCATCCAAATGTGGCAGTAGAAATTAAGACTCATCAAACCAGGCAGTGTTTTTCCAGTCTATATCCATAAGAACTGTAGCCTCAGTTTCCTGTTCTTAACTGACAGGTGTGACACCCGGTGTGGTCTTCTGATGCTGTAGCCCACCTGCTTCAGGGTTCTACATGTGCATTCAAGGATGCTCTTCAGTATACTTCAGTTGTAGCAAGAAATGATTTGAGTTACTGTTGCTTTTCTATCAGCTTAAACCAGCCTGGCTGTTCTCCTCTGACCTCTGGAATCAACAAGGTTTTTGCCCTTGAATATTAAATATTAAAATTGAATAATAATAATAATAATAATAATAATAATAATAATAATAATAATAATAATAATAATGTATCTTTATTCAGCCAGAAGATAACACTCCTTTGTTATGTTGAATTCTATTAAATTCTAATAAATGCATGTTGTATTCTATGTATCATTACATTCACCTGAACTGCCAGAGAAAACAACAGAACTCGTGTCAGATCAGGATCACTTCAGCCCACATGAAACAGCAACACTTCCTTATTTATAAAATTTACAACATTTCTCCTCATCTGCCTGTTTATTTGGCATTCAGAGAGGAAGAAAAAGCAGATGTGGAAATCTTGTAAAAGAATTTTACAGAACTAATTAGAAAATACCAATAAAGCCTCCTTTTGTCAGTCTTCTTTGGCTTTATTCACTTCATTAAGCAGAACAACAGTGAGTGTATGTAACACTGTTAATAACAGTTGAGAAGCTGATGAACCACATCAAGTAGAGTATTTGTAAAATGAACATTATGTCCATAAAGTTACTCGCTCTCGTTGATTTCTTTTTTACATCAGAAGAATCCGCCCATTTCATTTTTCACAGGTTACTCAGGTGCTTGTGCGGCCCCATGTTATTTCAAGACTGGTCAACTCAACCTTACTCCTGGCAGGTCTAATTCTGGCCACCATTCGTCCTCTGCAGCTGATCCAGAATGCAGTTGCCCATCTTGTTTTCAAACTTCCTAAGTCTTCCAACACCACCCCACTTCTCTGCTCCTTACACTGTCTTCCTGTAGCTGCCCGCATCAAATTCCAAACTCTGATGTTTGCTTACAGTACAAAGCTAAAAATGGGCCAGCACCCACTTACCTCTCAGATCTAATCACACCACGTTCATTCCGATCCTCCAACACTGCTTGCCTGGTTCCACCATCTCTCAGGGATCAAGTACGACATTCATCCAGACTCTTTTTTTCTGTTCTGGCACCTACAGTATGTGGTGGAATGAACTTCTTCTAGATCTCCATACAGCTGAGTCTTTGACTCAACAATGACTCAAGACGTATTTGTTTCTTCAGAACTAATCCCCTTCAATCCTAACACCCATAAATGTGAAAAAAAATAAATAAATCTCCTTCCCAACTGTGTTCGACTGATGGCACTTAGTAACCCAGTAACCACATGTAAGTATCCAATGACAGAAACTTTAAAGCACTTTTTGTAAGTTGCTCTGGATAAGAGTTCCCAAATGCGTAAATGTAAATGTAAATTATGTACAATATAAGTGCAATTGCCTTTACTGCCACCCACAGCAAACATTTATAGAAAATATCTCAGACCCTCGGGGAGTGAGGAAGTGTTTTAGTGGCCAAGTGTGTTGAGTAAACAGTTTAAGCTGAGCTGCAGCGAGACTAAACTGTCATTTACTAACACAGCAAAGCAGCGCTTTCATGGATATCGTGTTTCAATCTTTGGAGCATTAATGCTTGGAATTCTTCAGGGTACGTACAAAGAAAAATATATGATTTTTAATGATTATTTAAAAATAATGATCCACAGCAAAAAAAAAAAAAAAAAATCAAAAATGTAATTTACACGGCATGGATCACTGCATAAAACTGTTGGATCTTTGCACATTGTATGACAGTGAAATGTCAAAATATAAACATTTATTAAAATGTTTAAATAGGAACTATTTAAAATATATATATTACAAAACTATCATGGACTATTACAGTAGAACTGGTACAGTAATTAAAGGTCATTTCATTTCACATTTAGTGAATTTTAAAAATATATTTTTATTTCTCTTAATGAAATTAGAGAAACAAATTACACTACACTAAGTGCTCACCACTGCTGTTTAACATATTTCCCAAGTAACTGCCAGCACGTATTATTCTCTATCCACAGAAATATGTTTGGCTTCATATGGTTGGAAACTTTTCTCATCTGATTGTATAGTACATACATTATATATTTGTCTCTCTTTACTGTTGTACTGCGAAAATACAGAAATGACAGCACATTGTTGTGAACACGTTTCTGTCAGATATTTCCTCTCAGAGCTGCACTACAAGTATTGCTAAAAAAAAAAAAAAGTACGCATATTAGCAATACTTCAGGACAGCAACGTTCACTAGAGTTATACGCCCTCTTGTGGGAAAAGTTGGTAACGACAACATTTTAACTTTGCTTTAAACTATGCACTGTCTTTGTACTGGAGACTGGAGTATCAATATTTTATACACAAATCACACCGTAAAGCGAAACAGAAACCAGACATACAATATTTTATAATAAAGTGTAAAGACAAATTTACCATTATTTTATTCCTACAATATGTGGTTTGGTCATTTCATTCAAAACTTTGGAAAATACTGTATGAATAAAATGTTTGATATCATTATAGTTAGTTCATTTAGTTAGTTAATTTAGTTATATAGCACATTCAAAAACAACCGATAGTTGAACAAAGTGCTTTACATTAAAAAAAATAATAAAATCATTTAAAATTATAATATTCACTGTATACATAATTTTTCAACAAATATATATTTACAATAAAAGCACATTGTACAAGTTACATCAAAATTTTATTTTGCAAATCAAGTTTCCTCCTAGTTGTCCTGTATTTGGTCACAAGCTCTTCTTCTTTAAGTCCACATCTACTGTAGGGCTTCATCAAATCAGTTCTCAAGGAAAAAGTGTCATCACAGAGGATAAAATAATACAAGGGCTTGTGATCAGTGGTCATAGGATCTGGTGCTCGAAATATGAATGCACCATCTTCTAAGCACTCCTTTAGCTCACTGTTATTAAATAGCTGGGCATCTGACATATGTCACAGTCCTCAAAATTCTGTAGGTAGGCATCTACCCATTAATGGGTAAAAGAGAATTGCATAATTCCATATGCAGCACAATCCCACTTTATATTCTTCTTCTTTTGTATGAATTTTGTCTCAATCAAGTGTGTTATCCCTTAAATGGTGCCATGAATATTAATATCACTGTTTGGTGTATGATAAAACTCAAACCAAAATGATCAAACCATTACATATAATATATATATTTAAATTGATTAATCAGTATTATTTTCCATAAAATATCACTTTGTGATACAAACCATGAATGCGCTTAAAAATAATCACTCAATAACGGCGCTTATGAACCAATACCAAGGCGTTAGGACTGGGAATATCATTGTTAAATTGTTAAATTAACAGCTTGCTAATGAAATGTTATCATGTCCCTAAGACTTCGTTATTGCCTTGTGCCAAAATTCACTGTAGGGTCTTTTCATGTTCTTACGAATTCGGAAACATTTCAATGTGACGTTGCTACACTTGAAAAATTACCCGACTTACCCGAGTACAAACTGCAAGAACTTTGAAGCCGATTTTAAATCGGGAGACGTTAGGCTACTACATCTAAGTATTAGAGTAGCTTAGATTTAACATTTGGAAAAAATTATATAATGTAATAAAAAGTAAACGCACATCAAAAATAATTAATGTCATGTAATGAATCAGTACTGTCAGGATCAGCTTATCCATATAATCCACATGTGTTCTGTCTTATCCACATATACCAGATGTGTTTATTCTAGCTTTTTTACGGTCATTTATTCAACTGATTGCTTGTTTTTTTTTTCTTCTATTAAGTATAATGTTATTCAATATTATTTTTTGCTGTGCTGTCTCACAGACCTGAAATACAGTATACCGCTTAATTTGTGGCCAGTGATAGATAATTTTGCCCAATAACCATTGTAACTGGGGGCCTTGGTAATCATAGATAAATGATAGACTGATTGGCCATTACACTTGTACACATAACACTGACCATCATCAACAAAATAATAGACCACGCAGTAAAGTTATAGAAGTCAGAGAAGTTTGGAAATGTTGTTGCTGGCATCAGTCTGAACATATGAGCACTGAAATATTTTTTACTGTGAAATAGTACTGGCTTTTGCATGTTCTTGTCCATGATATTGTGTAAAATTTGTTGAGCACAATCAGTAAATTATGTCTGTGAAGATTCTCAGTCATCAACTTGAGGTTCTCTGGAAGGTGAGTCAGTGTCAACTGGACAAGAAAGAAACCCAGTTGACATGACTCAACTTCCAGATAATCAACAAAGTACAGTAAGGTTTGCATGTTATAAGTATATTACATGGATATCAGATGTAAAAACATACGTGATCACTCAGTGGGGTAGATTTATTCACATATTGACATGTAATGTTTTCCTCTGCTGCAGGTGTGTGTCTTGTTTTAGCTGACACGGTGAAGGTGCTTGAAGCTGGAAGTTCCCTGGATCTGGTTTTTCAGTATGCAATGGAATCAGGGTTAACTGTTCAGTGGAGCTTCAACAATAACATTTTTGCTGAATACAGTACAGAGCAAAACTACACATTCCTAGAATCCCACTTCAGAAGAAGATTAAAGGAAAACTATGATAGAGTTAGAGTGACTGTACAAGATCTTCAACCCCAAGACTCTGGAACGTACTCAGTGGCATCATTTAGTATTGCTGGACAAAAGCATCCAACTCAATCATTTACAGTTCATATTCAAAGTGAGTACATCATTTAGTAAATGTAACTACAATAATTGTGCACTTATAAAGATTAATCATCTAAACTAATGTGCTGTGAATTTTTTCAACTATTAAATTTTCAATAAGGGATTAAAGTCTATGCATTCCAAAGCTTTGTGTCATTACAATAAACAATTGCAGTTGCAATATCAGGAGTTATTTTTTATTTTTATTTTTTTATGTGTGTGTGTGTGTGTGTGTGTGTGTGTGTGTGTGTGTGTGTGTGTGTGTGTGTGTGTGTGTGTAGGCTCAATAACAGCTGTGCAGATTGAAAAGAATCAGACATGGGAAGAGTCTACAAACAGCTGTGATGTTAGTGTGAAGTGTGCAGCGCCTGGAGCTGAGAGAGTCTCCTACCTGTGGAGCGGCTATAAGACTGCAAAAGGAGGTCAACTGCAGTTCAGTTTCTCACCAGCAGAAGGAGTCATTACACTGAACTGCACTACAGCTAACAATGTCAGCTCCAGTTCTGCTACAGAGACACTGAGCTGTAAACCTGGTAAAATTACACCTTTCCAGTAACTTTACAAACCTTAAAGAATCGTCTGTGCACTGCATCAGAGGTGTGCGTGTGTGTGTGTGTGTGTGTGTGTGTGTGTGTGTCACATATAGAAACTCCATTGTCAGTGCTCAAACTGATCAGCAGTCTTGTGGCGTCCTCTCCGTATTTGCTGGCAACCATCATTCTGGGTGTAAAATGTAAGAGAGCTCACGGTAAGAACAATAAGCGACACAAAAAAAAATGTTAAAAAAAAAACATAATAAAATACTATTTGAATTTTTGTTTGTTTAGTTTTTTTGTTTGTTTGTTTTGTTTTTTTCCACAGGTCACACCAACAGCCAATCTGCCATGGATTAGTAATTGAAAAATAATTGGAAAAAAAATAAAATAAAACTTCACAGTTAAAGCCAAAAGCAAAGATTCTGCTACAAAACATCTTATGTTTTTAGATTTTATAATAATATCTTCTCAGTATACCAGTATGATTGTACGTTATGTATGTTTGTATTGTGTGTATGTTTGTATGCTTTAGAGTTGAATAACTGAAGCATGCAACTAAACTGTCACACCCAGACAATGAGGCAGAGCATAATGACGATCTAGCTAAAAGCTAAATGGCAGTTCTTTTCCTGGTTGAGCTTTTCAAGCAGGAACAAACATCCAGAATAAATATGCAATATATAAAAAGCCAACAATATAATTATATATAATAATATAACAATCCAACCAGCACTGTTCAATGTTCTTTAAAAATGGACTATAAACCCGGATTGCAACCAGTGGCCAAGAACTGTGAAGGATTTCATTTGGTTGACTCCCACAAGCAGTTTGGAAATGTGGAAAAGGCCTCTTTGTCATGCTGGCATGTTCTTTTGAAAGCCATACTTACAGTATTTAGGGACTTAAACTTAGTGGTTAGCACTGTTTGCCTTGCACCTCCAGGTTCCAGGTTTGATTCCCACCTTGGGGTTTGTGTGCATGGAGTTTCCTCCTGGTACTCCGGTTTCCTCCCACCGACCAAAGAAATGCAAATTAGGATAATTGGCATTCCCAAATTGCCCACAGTGTATGAATAATCATGTGAGCGTGTGAACAGTGTGTGTGTGCCCTCCTCACCAATCTAGCTATTGAACCAAATTTTTTCCTATAGGGATTGATCAGTTTTAGAGCCAGCCCTCAGTAGACATTCAAGGACCTGCATGTTTTTGCTTGACATTTGTTTGTTACCACATTGCCGGCCATGTTGCATGTAGTTATTTCTGCTAGGGGTGCTAAATGAGAAAAAGATCAATTCATGCCTGGTCCTTTACTGTATGATGAAACAGAAATGCTTAAAATAAATGTATTTAAAATTATTTAATATAGGTTAATATTGGTGTCTGTGTATTATTTCAATGTCCAAACTTCCAATCACTAACAATCATTATTAACATATTTTGGTCATTATTCACATTTCAGAATTCAATATTCAAAAAATTACATGGGACAAAAAAACCTCAACTGAATTTCCATCTTAAGATAAATATTTTTCAACTAATTCTTACTTACTCCAGACATGCATTGGGAAGTCTTCTGATCAAACATGTTGTTACTCATAGCTGTGCATGTTTTAGCAGAAACACAGTGAGCATCCATGACAGTTCATGGGAAATGAGAAAGCTGCTAAACCATCGGCAATGCAGTGCGTATGAAATGAACATTATATACTACAATGTAGGTGCAGTTCTTTGCCTTCATTGCCACTTTTTTTTTTTTTTTTTTTTTGCAAATATTGCAAACATTCACATATTAAAGGATCACAGACACTCTGTGAAGGAACAAGTTTTTTTGGTATCTTGGAGTTCATCTACTGTTGAGTTAACATTCTGAATCAACCTTCAGCACAAGGAATCTGTGATTCACTAACACAGCAATGCAGTACAATCATGGATATAAAGCTTTTTCTCTCTGGAGTTCTGATTTTTGTTATTTTTCAGGGTAGGTACAGGAACACATATGGGACATTAATGGACATGGCAAATTATTTTTTTTTTTATGATTTATATTAAATAAGCTTCTATATTCATATTCTTTAGTTACTGTAGGTACATGGCTTTTTGAAAATGCTCTAAAATTTAAAAGATACAAGATAATTGCTTTAATTTTTCATTAAAAAAGATACATTAGATTTTAGTGATGCACCCAAATATAAGCATTAATTTTCAAAAGGATGTAGATGGAACATACTGTATTATGCCGCTAAGATTAACTATTCAAGGTTCAAAACTAGGCTGGTCTTTTATAAACCATTAATTGATATCGGGTATTTAGAACTACACAAACTGAAAATTCTTCAGCATATTTCTCATTTAATTGGTTATTCTTAATATATGTAAAACATGATAAGGTCTAAACAAGCCTTATCTAAACAATGTCCTTGTTAATGTAGTGCATCCTGCATGTGCCAGCCTATATGTTATGGCAAATTCTTAGATGATACAATTATAGAGAAATTCTTAGAAGATACAATTATAGAGACATTTAATGTAGTTGTTAGACATAGTCGGTGTACAACAGACTTTTAAAATGTTTTTACAGTTTGCAATGTCAGTGTTACTTTCAAACCTCATTATAACTTAATATCAATAGACATAAAAAAAAGTGGAAGATTAAAAGAGAACCATAATAAAGTTGGAGTAACTATAAAAAACAATTTCAACCCCAAGACTCTGGGACATTCACAGTGGTTGCAACTTATTTAAAAAATATTTAAAGTTTAAAGTTTAAAGGTATAGTCTATCCATATATATTAACCAAGATTAATACATTTCAGCTAGTTAATGTAACTGTAGTGATACACTGTATATATGCTTAATATACTGAATATCTATGTATATTGTATGTTTGTTTACTAATAACACATTGTAGATTAGGTTAGGTTAGGCAAGTACATCAGTAATACTTAACTGCTGCAGTTACAAAGAGTCTTCATTTAGTTTATTTACTTTTTTAAATGCATGTTTAAATCACATAACAGCTGTGCACATTGAGAAGAATCAGATGTGGACAGAGGCCACAAACAGCTGTGATGTTGATGTGAAGTGTGCAGCGCTTGGAGCTGAGGGAGTCTGCTATCTGTGGAGCGGCTATAAGACTGCAGTTCAGTTTAGTTATTACACTGATGTACAATTCAACAACGTCAACAACATTACTGCTACAGAGACACTGAAGTGTAAAGCTGAACAGATGGAAACAGGTTATGCTGTGAGAGACAGGTCATGTTATGTAATGCTGTGAGAGATTACAAAAAACAAGTCAAGCCAAGTAGGCTTCTATTGTCATTTCAACCACATATAGTTTAGTACACAGTAAAATGACACATTCCTCCAGGACCAAGACGCTATATACACTATCACTCAAAATTTTCTGAGTGTATATACATACATATACAGGTGCATCTCAATAAATTAGAATATAATCAAATAATTGATTAATTTCTGTAATTTAATTCAAAAAGTGAAACTCGTATAAAGTATTATTTAGATTTACTACACACAGACTGATATATTTCAAATTTATTGTTTTTTTTTTATTTCAATGACTATGGCTTACAGCTAATGGTGGAGCTATGATTTTATGAAAACTCTGAGCCTTTCCTATATCTATTGTTCATTAGAATTTTAAAACTTAAATCTGATTATAAGCATCTCACTATTCACAGTAGTATCATATTATATGTTTTATATCCCATAGTACTATATATTTCCTGAGTAAGGCTTAGATTCAGGTTCAGAAATTTCTCTGGTACCTTAGTTATCTGCTGTGTAACCCCAGACTAAACTCTATACCTCACTTTTATAATGCGGGGAAAAACCCGAGATCCCTTTACATTAATTATCGCCAGCCCCGCCACTTTGCGTACCTGCAGGAGTGAGCAACTGAATGATCGAGGAGCGACAACAGATTGAGGCTCACGTGGATCACAGGCACACTCCGTGACGACACCATACAATGTATGTCATGCAATAGACTTATGTAAGCAGTGTTTTCTCTTGACTCAATTCCTCTAAAATTCCTATGTGTAACATATGTGAAGATATATGTCACAGATTAACCTTTATCTGACATTGTTTTCTATTCTGGATGGTTTTAGACTATTTCTCAGCACAACAGTGGGGTCCGTGTGCAGTGATAGGCCATGGATGTTGTAAAATAAAACAGATTCAAATAGCAAAATGTACAATAATGTTGACTTCTTTTGGTAGGCTAAATGTCCATTTGATACGACTTTTTCTTATTCTATGGTATGTATACGGCTATAAGTGTACGATTCTGTTTGGGAATATGTATAACCTGGCCAGTGGGTAGAGTACATAAGAAAAATTTAGAAGATTAAAATTGCTTTTATGAAGGCCTTTATTGCATCTTCAGGGTGATTGATATATTTATTTTTACATTTTGTATGATTATTAAAAACCCTTAAACCTCAGAGTAGTTTTAGGGTTTTTTTTGCATCACTGTGTTTTAATGATTATATCAAGGCTTAGTGATTGCGTGATATATTATGTGTCATATCCTTCTTTCAGCACAACCCAGGCAATATGATAAAATTAATTTTATTAAATTTTGACCAACTACACACACAAACTTGACCAAAAACTATTAAAAAATTAAAAAAAAAATTTTTTAAATATTTTTTACAAATAAATTGTTGTCAAACACACACACACACACACTGATTAAACCTTACATTTAGACTAAAATTATATACACTTATTCTTCAATAAATACAAGAAAAAATTATATAATTAATAACAAAACAAAATAAAATCATATAAAAAACATTGTTTATGTAAATATTGATTCTATTATCAGACTTTTCAAGGAAATTGGGGTAAAACACATACACACCCAAAAAAGAAACACACACGCACTAAACCTTGTTTACAAATTACAATTATTAACACTTAATCTTAAACATAAACTTTTGATTTTTATATGTAAACAAATGACAAACAATACTGTCTAAACAGATTTATAATTTATTGGACTTTTAAGAATTGTTCACACACACACAGAGCACATGCGCGTACACGCGTATCGATGCACACGCATAGGTTTAGCCGTATTTACCCTAGTAATCCGTACCTTATAACAAAATAAAGTAAAATCTAATCCAAAAGCAAGAGTGGATTTGCCATGATTCATGAAGCGCGCACACACACAAACATGCATTCTCTTTCACACACACACACACACACACACACCTTACATTACAACAACAAAAAATGGAGTAAAATCTATAACAAACTTTCTTGCAGGAGTGAAGTCGCCATGCTTTATGGCGCGCGCGCGCGCACACACACACACACACACACACACACACACACACATTTTACCGTATTCAGTCTAGTAAAATTTACCTTATAACAAAAACACATCAGTAAAGTGTAATCCAAACGTGGTTTGTTCCCGGAGTCTCTACGCTTTATAGACAAGCAAACAGTCTTCCGTGTTTGCGCGTTGGGCTCAAACCACACGTTTTATGGTTGTTTGTTACCAGATAACATAATAAATCATATACAAATATGTAAGAAATAATCAAACAAGCCGAGTTTTTCATGGTATTAGTGACGCGCAGTGTAACAGTACTGTAACAGTCCGTTCTTGCGCAATAGGCGCGCGCGCGCGCACACACACCACTTCCTGTGTGACGTAGTGGAAGAAATACGATAGACACATCAATCACGTGGTTTTATAGTCTTTTTAGTGGATTTTATGACTATAAAACAATACAAAATGAGTACTTTAGTGATTTAAATGGTTTTTGTGATGCAAAAAACAATTACACATTTTTAAAATAATTATACTTTTTTTTTTTTTACGTGACATATCGGAAACCCAAAAAGTATGTTTTGCTTTATGTCTCCCTCTTTCTACACACAGCGTCATTACACCCATATATGGTGGTGTTTTTTTTTTTTTTAATCGGTCATTAATTACTGTTGTGCTTCCGGCACGGATCCGAGTTCTAAGGTTAATATAGCTTTAAGATTATAGTTAAGAGTTAATTCCTTTTGGTGTGATTTTTGTAAGTGTCCATGATTGCTTATATTACACTGAGTTTACTGTATGTCCTTGATTATGTTTTCTATTGTTTTCCTTTTCTTGCCCTTGGGTTCATGTGTTAACACTTCTGCATAAGACTAATACAAACGTGGTTGGTTTAAACCTCATCTTTGGATTACCTTGCCCAGGCTGACCGATGTGCACACAATAAAACTATATTCTCGTGTTGATCCCTGTCCCTGTGTCATCTGATTCCTTCATCAAATTCTCTGGTCATCCAGTAGGATTTACAACAAATTTCAAAATATTCTATTGTAGTGGGTTTCATGCATAATTATTAAGCCAGATAATTGAAATATTACAGGCAGTTAACTAAAGAGAACTATTTATTAAAAAAATGCATATGGCAAAATAATTTTACCTCTACCTACAAGATACACACTTACTGTACATCTGTTAAATATTATTAGAATTAAGGAACTTCACACAAAATGAGAAAACAAACTGATGTTACATAAGTTTCAAAATTAACTGATTTAGCATTGGTATTACTGTGTGTTGCATATCCTACTTCTTGTGTGGGTTTGTTAGATAGGAATATGCAAATGTGATTGATGGAGTTGGAAAATTATTATTAAAAAGTAATGTTTGCTGGTTAAGTTTTAATAGCTTAATGAGCTTAAGAGCTGCCACATTGTAATCCACAATTTAGGTGAGATTAATATTAATAATTTTAATTTTATATCTGATCAGTGTACCATTATTTTTTTTTCATTTAAAATTGTGTTTTATTAGTGAAACTAGAAAAAAATCTACAGTATTAGATTTAGTACTAGAAAAATCTACTGTATAAATAAAAAAAAAAACACCATGTTACTTGTCTACAGTCTCTTTCCACTGTGTTTGAGAGGGTTGCATTATTCACAGACTTCATTACTTCATAAAAGCAGGAATTAAAGCCAGTCCTCTCTACCATTAAAATATGTAAGTGTTGTGGGCTAGCATTATACCACATATGCTTAGTTTTGTTTCTCATACAACATTGATGTATTACCCTCACCTCCAACTTTTTATGCATAGCATAAACTGACAATTGAAAAATAAAATGTACTAAGAATAGAAAATTTTGTCTCAGTATAGTACATGCAATAAAAGTAGAAAAGCCATTTGCACATGTGTATATAACCTACATTGCATTTGAAGCAAAGTGTTTAAAACTTTGTCGTGACAGACAGGAACTGAGACAACACATGTCCAATCCACTGACTTCAGGTCAGTTTCAAAAGCATAAGCTCATATATACTAGAATTATCGGAGAAAATAACAGGAATGGTATCAGATCAGGACCCTGTCAGCCCACATGAAACAGCGACACTTCCTTATGTATAAATTTGGAGAAAACATTTCTCCTCATCTGCTTGTTTATTATCTGGAGATGAAATGAGTTACAGGCATTCAGAGAGGAATAAGAAGCAGATATAAAAGCCTTGTAAAAGACTTCTCTGGAATTTCACCTAGCTCGTCAGAAGACACCAGTCGAGCCTATGAAATAAAAGTGATAAAGTGTCCATTAAAGAGAAATTAGAAAGTGTTCCCTTTCATAAGTGTTCTTTGGCTTTATATAATTCATTGTGTTTAACACAACAATAGTGAGACACTGTGACCATGACCAGATCATGAGAAATGAGAAAGCTGCTAAACCACAGCCAATAGCCTATTATGAGTAAAATGGACACTATATAGTGTAGGTGCTTTTTTTGCCTTTACTGTCACCTACAGTAAACGTACATAGATTAAGAGATCTTAGACACTCAGTGATTGAGGAAGTGGTTTTGGTGTCTTGAACTTTTGTGCTTGAGCTGAGTAGCTGTGAGACAAAACTGCAGTTCACCAACAAAGCAATGAAGGAATATGATGGACATCATGCTTTCATCTCTGGAGTTCTTATGTTTGGGATTTTTCAAGGTATGTATAGAGATACAAATGAAATGTTTTTTTTTATATATATATTATGCCAAATTTACTGTTAAATAATGATGATAAAGTACATGAGCCACTGTATTCGTAGCATTGTAAGCCAGGGGCTTTTACATTGCTTTTGGAAAATGTTTTGAAATGCAAAAGATATGATTCTTGGAAAACTACCTAAAGATTTTTGTTAAATGTGCAACTAAGCACAGTGATGTGTCCAAATACAGGCATTAATGATGGATTTGAAAGGTTTAAGTGGAAAGCATCATGATGCAAAGATATCTCGAAACACTTTTGGTTTAAATTATCCTTTATTCTTATAAGAAATGTACTTGCATTTATATATATACTCTTATCATGTTTTATCTGCAGAAAAATATGTGGTTAGATTCAGGAAACCTTAATTAATATTTGTTTAAAAAAAAAAAACTTGTATGCATGTATGTTAAGTACAGGCACTTGTACTTGTATATTGTAACAAAATACTTGGTATATAAATTTACAAAAAATTTAATTTGAATGTTATTGCTGAGCATAGCCTATGAATTATAGACAAATCAACATAAAGAACACAAAGCACGACAATTTTGTTGTCTTAGAAAGACACAGTGCTTTTGTTTTGTTTTGTTGGGTTTGGTTGGCTGTTTATTTAATATATTATATTTATTTAGTTATTCAAGTTTTTTTTTCCCCCATTTCCTTTGTTGTAGTGGTATCAATAGATTTCTGTTTACATCAACAGACTAGAAAATCTGACATGCGGAAATTTCAGATTTATGTTATATTATACTATGTTGCAGGTGTATGTGTTGCTTTGGTTGATACAAAGGCAGTGATGTTGTATAAAGCTACTGGGAGCTACCTGGATCTAACACTGAATTATTCAAAAGATGATCTGTCATCCGTGGAGTGGCTCTTCAATGGAGAACGGTTTGCTGAGTATTCTAAAAGCCAAGCTTACTCATTCCGGGAACGCCAGTTCACTGGACGGTTAAAGGAGAACACGGATAAAGTTGGAGTAACTGTACAAGACCTTCAACTCCAAGACCATGGGGAGTTCACAGTGGTTATAGATGGAATTCAAGGACAGCATCCAACAGAGGAATTTATAGTTTATATTCAAAGTAAGTATATAGAATATATAGAATAAATTGTCAAAAATAAAAGAAAGAAAGAAAGAAAGAAAGAAAGAATGAAAGAAAGAAAAGAAAAGAAACAACTGTTATGAATGAATTGTCATTTAACTTATGCTTTTTTTTTTTGTTTGTTTGTTTGATTGTTTGACTGTTTTAAGATTATGGTTTCAAAAGTCTTCTGGTTCCAATATTTTTGTATCAGGTTTTTTTTTTTTTTTTTTTTTTTTTAATTCTGGCTTTATTTGGAAAGTTTTTGATGTAACATAACATGTGTTGCAGCATCACTGAAAGAACTTTAACACAAATCATTTTAAAATACTCCTTTTTGTTTAACTGGGAACGTTGTGTGAGCAGTGCTTAAGAACATGTAACAAACTACTATGTTTCAGATTTTAACGTTATAAAAATGTTATTTCAAATCTTACTGTATAACTTTAAAACCAGTTAAATATCTAATTTTGTCTGTACGTTTTGTTTGTTTGTTTTTTGTGTTTTAGGCCCCATAACATCTGTGCAGATTGAGAAAAAATGGAAAGTGTCCACAAACAGCTGTGATGTTGATGTGAAGTGTGCAGCACTCGGAGCTGAAAGTGTCTCCTACCAATGGAGCGGCTATAAGAACATGAGTGGAGCTGAGCTGCAGTTCAGTCTTTCAACAGAAGAAGAAGATGTTACATTGAACTGTAATGCATCTAACAATGTCAGCTCGATTATAGCTACAGAGACACTGAGCTGTAGCACTGGACAGCTGGATACAGGTACACTTAAATGAGCTGTAGTAAAAATTAAAAAAAATTAAAGTGCCCAGGGCAGGAGGTGGGTATGTTATTATGTCATTTTGAGGACCAAGTATTAGCATATAAATACCTGACACTTTTGATATTGGAATATCTAATGTTGTGGAGCATGATTTTTTAAACTCATTTTTTTCATAAATAAGAGAAAAGATTTTGTCAGTGTGACATGAAATTAGTCAAATTTGTTTATTTATTTGTATAACACATTAAATAACAACCATATGGTTGACCTAAGTGGTTTACAAAGTTAATAAGAAAATGGTTGAAAATAATCAAAAATTAAATATATATTTTTTAAATAGTAATGTAAAGTATAAAATTTGTATGATCAAGCTGAAAAACAGAGGACAAAAGCATATAAAACATGACTGTAAAACACCACCTTAAAAGAACATTTGATAAGAGCATTTGATAAGAAGATGTTATAACCAGTAGACATGTTAATTGACATTATACGCTTGAGAAAATAGAACTTTTTTTTTATTTTGGCCTTAAACAAAGTGAGATCAGAAAGAAGACGAGTTGGTAGAGCATACCATCATTTTGCAAAGGTGCGATTACCACAATGCATATATCTTGCGTGAGGAATGTTCAGTACTGCCTGACTGGAGGATTGAAGGCAGTGGGTAGAATTATATGGTTTTTATTGAAGAAGGAAAAACCATTTGAATCAGGGAAGAGAGATCCAACCCATCATCACCACCAAATAAAATCATTTTCATTTAAAAATAAAAACTTATGGGAAAGCCAAGCCTTAACTTCCTGTAAACAGTGTGATAAAAGCTGTAGTGGGTTTAGTGAGTCAAGGGGCAAGTACAAAATGCACATCATTCACATAACAGTGGTTACACATAACAGGACAGGTTAAACTTGTTAATAAGAGTAACTGAAGGTAAAAGATAAATTGAAAATAGAACAGGCCCAAGTATTGAGCCTTGTGGTACTCTGCATGTTAGGGAGATCCAGGATCACACAGTACTCCTGTTACAAAGATATGATGTAAACCAGTCAAGTGTTGACTGGACCTCGTAAACCTACTACCAAGTCAAGTAATTAAAATCGCTTGACTGACAAAAACAGCTGCAAGATCATGGAGGGTTAGTATGATCAGGATGATCAGGATGACAGAAAGAGTCTAATGCTAACAAAATGTGGTTCTGAACCTTTAGCAAAGTTGATTCAGTGCTATGTTAAGACTTCAATCCAGACTGAAATGTACTGTATGATAGATCTGATTATTTCAGCCGTTACTTTTTTTAGCTAAATAAAAACAACACTTTGTACTGAATAAAAACAAAACTAAAACTTTGGATATGGAAAATAAATAAGAAATTGGTTGACAATTAAAATGCTCTTCATGGTCAAGGTTTGGTTTCTTGAGGAGTGGCTTAATAATGGCGTATTTATAAGTCTCAGGTACGATTCCCAACTTAAGATGAGTGTAAAAAGAGCTACCAAGCAAGGGCCTATTGAGCTACAAGTAAGTGCCTCTTTCAATTATCTTGGAGGAAGTACATTGAGTCAAAATGAAATAACCTTCACAAAGGCAACCAACTCACATAGTGATTCAAGGACTACACGTTCAAAATGTTCAAGTATAAAAAGGAAAAGGGTGATTTAGTAAGAACAGGAACATTTCCCTCAATGTTTTGTCTAATTGAGGCCACCTGTTCCCAAAAAAATCGAGCAAAATTGTCACTTATAATACGTGACATTACATAAGGATTAATTAAGCAAGGGTGGGTGACTGATTGTATAGATCATAATTAAGGGTGAAGATGATGTTTCTGTATAAATAAACAGAAAAACATTGATTTAGCAGCTTCACTGCACATGTGATAATCTGTTAGACATTCTCTAAGATGAATTAAAGAAACATCAAGTCGGTTTTTCCACTTCCGCTCAGCCTGCCTGCAATGTTTCCTGTGGATCCAAGTATGGTTGTTAAGCCAGGGATTCTTATGAAGTTTAGTATCTTTTTGGTTGATGGGAGCAGAATAGAGTTCATAAGTTTTTTTTTTTTTTGGACTTTTTCCCCAATTTTCTCCCTAATTTAGTCGTGTCCAATTCCTCCCCGTCACTAGGGGGCTCCCACATTATCGTTACTACTACCACTCAGCCGGGAGGGCGAGCGCTTTTACCACTGCGCCACTCAGAGGCCCCTTATAATAGTTTTAATAGAATTAAAAACTGAGATAAAAACATCAGGGTTTATATACTCACAGAAGCAAGCAAATATGGAAGAATCCATAAAAGCTGCTGAGAAGGCTTCTGATGTTTAAGCAGACGTGTGTTGGAGGTAACAAATGACAGGGATTAGAGTCTTAGTGTAGTTCAGAGAGGCAATGTTAAAAAGCACTGGGAAATTATCAGAGAAACAGGAAGTAATTATGTGCATTAGTAATTATGTAAAAAGGCAAGGAGGCACACCTCAAGGGTCTTTTTCTAATCCTTTTGTGTATGTGCTAATATAGCTCTCCCTCACTTGTTTGGTGATATTCTATTTTAAATCTGAAAGACTGTTGTCCAAGAAAGACCCCTGCTCCAAAACAAATAACTTCAAGCTCGATTAAAGATTGTAAATTATTACATAGACAAAGAAAGGCCTACTGTAGAGGTTTTAAGGATTTTCATCCAGCAGAATTGGTATATTGTACAAAGCAAAGCAAATGAAATTATGAAGTCTTCAGCATAAGTTCAAATCTTGCCACTTAGACTTTTTATTAAGCGGCCAGGCAAATATTGCTTGTGTTTAAAATGTTTGCACTAATTTATTGGGATTTTCACCACTAAAAATGTATGTTGTACTTTTTTTTTTATAAAATACATTTTTAAAAGAAAAAAGAAATATTAGTATTATCATAGTATCAGTATAATCATGAACTTCATGTTTATAATAGGTGTATGTAAATGCCTGACCACAACTGTATGTTTATTAAAGGGTTCTTTAGATGCATAAATCTCACCATTTATCATTTAATGTTGTGTTTGCAGGCAAGTTATCATCTCTTATGTGGATTGCAATAGCGGGTGGAAGTTCTGCTTTTTTGCTTTTTGCTCTTATTGCTGCAATAAGCTACTGGTGGAGATTTTGCAAAGGTACGTCAATTTTTGATTAACACAAACACATGTTCTATTGCTTTCTTAAGATAAGACACTAATAGATACTGAAGGACAAAAGAAATGTTGGACATATACAGTGCATTTCTTCCTGTCAGTTAAATAAGAAAGTTAGATTTTATAAAATCTGTGTGTCAGTCAGTACCAGAAAGGTCAGACAACGATGATAAAGACATAGGATCAACATTGGCTACGATATGAACCATATAAAGCAAGTCCAGCTGCAGCCAAACGTCATTGAATAGTCTGATGACTTATCGTGTGTAACCCTGGAATAATGGAAGCAGTAGTGGCAGCGTGTTCTGTACAATTTTTTTTCAAATTGAACTATACAATTAGTCTGTCTTGTCCCGGCATTTTCACTCTTGGCCTTCCAGACCCAGGGTGATCAGCAGTAGAACCAGTTTTTCAAAATCAGTTCCATGGCCTGGAAATTATGCTCCTTGCAACCCCAACTTTTTGACAATGTCTACTTTTGTTGCACCAAGTTGAAGCATTCGGATGGCCCTCTCTTTGCTACCATTGTTTAAACAGGACATGGTAGTGTGAAGACCAAATGCACCATTAAAATGTTTTCCTTACTTGTGATATCCAAGACATGTCAGCTGGACCTGATCACATGATAAATTTCATGCATGCATGAACGTGGCACCCCTTAAGAAGATTATCTTGTTCTATTCTTATTCTTCTCTTAAATAAAGATGACGAGCACTCTTAAATATTAAAGCCAAACTAAGAAAAGCACATTGTTATCTGAAGTATCAGTTAAAGTACAACATACACACACGCTAGTCTACTCTCACAAAGTGTACATGCTGTACAGTGCAACACTAAGAATCTGTTACAATCTGCATCTTAACATTTGTTGCTATTATTACATCCTTTCTGTTTTGAAAGTAGAACTCTTTCCCCTACAGCTTCTTTTATCTTGTGTACAATAAGGAAAAAAAATCTGTTCACAACAACTGTACCAAAGCATTTTTTTTTTAGGTATTTTCTTAGTCATTTAGCTTAAACATTTACAAGGTTCAAGTTCCTGAAAATGGTACATAATGTGCATTCAACAATAATTCCAAATTTGCTGAAAATTGTACATCCCTGTATTCAACAATATTTCCGAACTTTTAGAAACTCCAGTCTGGTTTCTCTATTCCTCTTTTCCCCCACAGGCTGTATCCCAAGTCTATTTTTTGGAAATCATAAAGTCTTTGTACCATTGTGGCTGCACCATGTGCATGTCTCTCAGTGACATTGGTTTAGACTCTGACTTATTGGGGTTAGCAATTTTTATGTCATTGAGTTCATTAGATATGTCTTCTAGAGTATGTCTGTGTTGTTTTTGATTTCTCCTGATGACACTACCACACTCCAGTTGCACTTGTAAGCTCTAGCTTCAACTGCTTTTAGAACTCTGCCTTTTTTCTGACAGTGTGTGGTTCAAGTGGCTGTATTTCTCACACTGTCATCTGTTTTTCGCTGCTTGTCTCTCAGAGTGTGATATACCTGGTCAGTAAGCATGAGGGTTCATCAGTGTTCATTTTAGCTGGTGCATCAGCTAAAAAGTGTCTGAGCCAAACTAATATCTACACCCTGGAATAGTGTGTTAGGATAGTCCAGAAGTGCAAGATATGGGTCTTGTCGGGCAGCTTTGGCATTGAACAAAACTCTCTCTGCAGTCTTGACAACTGACTCTGCTTTGCCATTATGCTGACGGTAGCCTGGTGATGATGTTTTATATTGGGACTTCCATGTACTGTATATTGAGATCTGTTGTCTGAGATAGCAACCTTGGGAATACCTTGGCAAGCAAAGTTGCCTTTCAGTTTCTTTATTACTGTAGGAGACTTTTTATCAGACAAGTAGTCTATTTCCCAAAAGGTTGCATAATAATCTACTTTGATGAGATCCCTGGCTGTCCCTGGCGGCAGAGGAAAACAAATATGTGCCCTCTTGGCATATCATGTGTGATTAGAGTTTCTTTTTGCTGTTTGTTGTCTACTGACCTGCAAAGGTCACACTTAGCTATATACATCTTGATTTGATCGTTCATGCCCTGCCCGTAAACACATTCTCTGGCCCTCTGCAAGCATACAACAAGGTGCGAAACATTCCCCATGTGCAAAGCATTGTAGTGAGAAATAAGGCCTAATTTCAATTGCCATCTTTTTGTCCTTTGGTTAACCCTGGCATACTGTTTTGATAAGAATCTATAGCGTTTTATCATTAGATATTGTAGACAGGATTGCATGAAGTCTATCTGCAGAAATTGTTAAATAGTGTACCATATTACCAGTCTCTATTTTAGCTTCTGTTGAGCCATATGATGTCTTGGGCATCAAGTCTCTTGGGCACACTCAGTAGTGTTTTTCTCACTATGTTTTCTTATATCTTGTGGTCACTTTGTACAGAAACTTTGCAAGCATACTGTTTGTGTACTGGTGAAATTTTTCCATGCTGAACATCACAGCCAAAAACTAGGCATAGCCTTGCTCGATTTGTGTGAGTGCTCTACCTGTATAGGAGTTCTGCACCCAAACCTGTTCCTGTGGTGTCACATTGTATAGTCAGTTCTTTATCAGGGTTGTAGTATTTTAGTACTGGTACATTAGAAATAGTTTTTGGGGGGTTTCTCATGCTTGTGTGTCAATTGCCTTAACATCTCACACTGGTCCGATAGGTGGGTTCAAAACTTTGCTAGGTACAATATCTTACCATACACACCAGTCTTTAAACTGCCTTCACATCTGTTGGTTTAGGCATTTGTTTAATGGCACAAACTTCCTATGGATCAATGTTTAGTCCATCTGCCGTTAAAAGGTATCCAATGTATGCTGCTTGTCCTTTTTTAAGTTACAGTTTGTTTAGTTTCAGTTTTATTTTAGTTATTTTCCCTGCAACGGCGCAAAAACCTTCTTAACTTTTTATGATGGTCAGGCTTTTTCTGACTCACTTTGCCCTGTTATCAGCACATCATCAAAAATATAAAAGGCCAAGCAGATCCTCTAAGGCTTGTGTCAGTTTGTGCTGAAATACTGCAGGTGCTGGACTTATTCCCATCAATATCCTCAACCAGCTGATCCTCTTTTATACTGACCTTTTTAACATCGAAAACAGTAAAAACTTTGGCTTTGGACAGGTCGAGAAGTATGTCTTCAATAGTTGGCAGTGGAAAGCAGCTGCACTTGGGATTGATGTATATCCTTATACTAACATTTTGTTTTCGAAAACAATCCCACTGATCCAATCAGTTCTGCATTCTACAGGTGTGATAATACCTCTACATTTTAGATCCTGCAGTTCCTCGTTAAGAGGCTTCATCATAGTGATTGTAACACATCTCTTTGGCAGCTGCACTGCCAAACTCTGCTTTGATCATCACATGGAACTATAATTGGTATACTGTAGTTTTTTTGTTTCTGGAATTTTGTAACTTAAGTTTACATTTCCCCAGTGGCCTCAGTTTGCGTTTATTTTATATTACGAATACAGTCTTAGTGTCTTCATGTTTTGTGTGGGGGTTGAGTAGATTAATTGGTATCACATTTCAAGTCTATTTAAAAGTTTATCACATTTTTTCATATCCGTCTCATGGAGCAGTCTTTCATGCTATTATCATGTCCACACACAATTTTATGACAAATGAGTCTTTCAAGGTCCCAAAGTTTAGTCAACAATTTTAGCTCTGTGACATAACTATCAATAGTTTCACTAGTGCCTATTTTTCTGGAGAAAAACTGATAAAGTGTTCCATAGACTTTTACATATATGTACAATTAAAGTTAACTTATAGTTACAAAAACATGAAAAAAGCATTCTATACTCACCGCAAGATTGTACACTAACAAGACCTCCCAGTAGCAGCATGGATTTATGGGCGTTCTGCAAAATTATAGAACGGTGCAGAACTTTCAGGACAGATTCCCTGGTAGGATGATTTTATAGAACATATATCATTGTTTCTGCGTCTGATTGATGAAACAGTCATGTGGTAGATCCACCGGCTGCATGTGTAGAATAAATGGTTAGAAAAGTAACGAGTGGAGTGTAGCCGAAGTACTCAAGTAAAAGTAAAAAGTATGGTGCAGTAAAACTACTCACAGATGTACTTTTTTTTTTAAGTTACTTTAGGAAATGTTAAAGAGCCCTTGGTCGTCCCTTCCTAGGACAATCCTCATGAGGGCCAGTTTCGTCATAGCGTTTGATAGTTTTGGCAACTGAACTTGGGGATACATTCAAAGTTCTTGACATTTTTTGCATTGACTGACCTTCATTTCCTTAAAGTAATGTTAGACTGTCTTTTCTTTTTACTTCTGTTAGAGTTTAGTGTTTAGTTAGTGTTTGTTGCCATAATATGGATTTTTACAACAGGGCGATTGACTCTATACTCACCCTTCCTGGGCACAAGATAACTAAATATAAAATATAAATATAATTTTAAATTGTGTCACACATTTTTGTTTACTACATAATGCCATACTTAGTTTGGATCTCATCAGTATTCATGTACGATGTTGAAAATACTAAAAATAAAGAAAAACGACCATGTGAGGGCCATGAATGATGCCAACAACTCTATATGCAGCTTGTTTTTCATTGATTTCATGTTGCATTTTGGGGGAATATATGAATCTAGGCATGATCTGCAGTGCTGTAAGAGAAGAGTGTGATTTATTATTTTGGATTAGTTAGTATGTAGCTTTTTCAAAGCTTCATTTTCATTGTTACTAAAAAAAAAATTACAGTATCAGTCACCTGTGGAGCCAGTATACAACATGTTCATTAATGGACCAGTTACTGTATATACTGCATACAATGTAAAAAAAAAAAAAAAAAAAAAAAAAAAACCTGCATAACATTTAAGTGGAGATGGCAGTGATTTCATATTATAAGAATCTTGATCAATAAAAAGTCCTGAAAGTAGGACCAAAATGGTGTCAGAATATTCAGATCATCTTCTCTGGCACCAACAACAATGCCACATTCAAAGTTGCTTACTGTAAATCACCCTTCTTCCCCATTCTGATGCTCACTTTAAAAGTACAGAAATGTATAGGACCTCAAAATAGTATGAGTGTCTAATTAGGTTGAAAAAAAATGTCGTAATAATTTCATGGCATGAAAGAATAGCTGATGAATGCCAGTAATTAGGGCCCAAGCACTATAGGTGCGCAGGACTCTCTTGTTTTCCTAAGGATTTTTGGGGGGTCTTAACATGCTCAAAAACTCATCTGCTGCTATTCGGATGCCTGGAAGTCCTCAGGGGCCCTCACAAGAGATTTTGCTGCATAGCTCATACACACTTTGACGTAGGCACATGAAACTTGGTACACATTTAGATCTCATTGAGCTGAACAACTTTCACACTGCATGTCCTGGGATCAACTCAACAGGAGGCTGGTTATTTTGGGTTGGTGGATGGATTTTTATATACTCCTCCTAGGGAATTTATACAACGCCACCAAACCGGGCCGAAGAGATTTAAAGACATTTTAGATTTAAAAGAGATGTTTAATATCTCAAACGGGTCAGCTGTGATAATGTCTTAAACTTACACTGAAAAATGATTAATAACTTTCTGTGTGGCATTATATTGACACGTTCAGTGACATTACATTCAGTCAATATAGACACATATTACACGTACACACACACACACCTCTCTCACGATGCACACGCACAACAGATGCACACACACACATATACACAAACACACTCATACTCTTGTATATCACACATCACAAATTTTACCACTCACACACTCACATCTCTGTCTCACACGCCCACACGCAGAAACACACACACCTACACACACTAACAAGTCACATGTCTCTCACACACACACACACACATCACTGCTGTTAACACGCAGACTCACTCCACACACACACAAACACATTTATTCGTCACACACACACAGCACACACACATCACAAATGTCACACACACACACACACACACACACACACACACACACACACACACACACACACACAAATCACATACACATAAAATCCCCCCTATTCTACAAACTCACACATCACAAATGTTAACACTCACATTTTCTTTTACACACACAGACACAGAAGAAATTGAAGCAAGTACTTTATTTACAGTATTTATAATAAAAGCATGAGGGGTACATAACAATAAAATTTCACCTGTGCAATGTTTTAATACAATAAAATGTACAATTGCTTGCACATTGGGAAAAAAATAAATGACAAAAGACAAAACAAGAAAATACAAAGCAGTTTTTTCCTCCCCCAATTCTTGTATTAGGTCATGTATTTAGTAAAATCAAGATGAGTACGTAAGAATGAAATACTGATCTGGAACACAGTGGGAAAAATAAAATAAAAGAAACTAACCAATTTAAATGTGCATATCTTTAAAGGAGCAAAAAATTGCTTCATGTGTGCTAAAGTAAATTGGCACAACATTTATGTGTATTGAATAATTTTCTACATTTTTTGCATACACATGGTCAATTAATGATCCTTTTTCTGTTGTTGGTTCCTTAAGATATTGAACATATCCCCTTTCTGACATGAAAGAACACAGAGCTTGAGACTTCAATGCATCATCATTAAAGTCTCCTACAAACACGACTTTGTTGCAAACTGTTTATACCAAATTATTAATTTGAGGCCTGTAAATGACACCAAGCAATATATGCTTTTCAATGAAGTGTGTCAACATGCATTCCAGATTAAGATTTGGGAATGTTACAGTAGTATTCGCTACACCACACACTTTATATTATCCAACTCCACCATGCTCTTGGGCTTTCAACTCCTTAAAAGGAAGAGAAGGGCTAGTGTATGCTGCCCATCGTGAAAAACCCTCAAATGTGTAGTTTTCCAGGTGTACATTTTCATTAGGATAGAATTCTGACAGCCACGTTTCAGTTAAAGCAATGCATGCAGGTTTTAACTGTTGAACCCAAACATCCAGATCTTCTTGATGACAACGCAAACTCTGTATATTCAGCGAAAACAGTGAAAAAGAATTATTTTGTGCTGTCAAATATAATTCATTATGTGACATGAAACATGGCATTTCTTGTATGGCATCAAAAACTCTCATCTTATCAATAAATGCTTTTTTCATTAAAATTGTTAATCGTCAAGCCAAACAAACTTGTCACCCGACTCAATGCAACATAATCCTGAACCTTTTTCAAACTTATGACAGCACAATCAAGAGTTAAACCCTGTAATTTATGAACTGTGCACGCCCAAGCCAAATTCTGGGGAATTGTCATCGTAAACCACCTTTCCGGCATGCATTTTCCTCTTCCACATAAATAGGAGTTGAATTACACAACTGGCCTGGCTCAGCCAAACATTGTTTACGTCTTTTAATCCCTACATAACTCTCATCAAAAAGGACATACACAATTTCAAATTTTCAACTTTTTTTCTTGGTACACACAATGTGCGTCACTGTGCTAGGCCATCGTTTACATCAATGTTTTTAATCAACATTACACATGCATTTATGCCTAAAAGCAACTTTGCTGGCAAACATGTGTTGTAAACATTTACGTGATGACCAGAAATTAATGATATTTTTCCAGTTTTCTTACTACGGGCAAAATCTTCTGCCTCTACAGTTTCAACATCTGGGCAGATATTGATTAAGTGCTTTAGGTTATGCTCATGTACTTCATCATTTGTAGCAAAAATGTGTAAAGAAGCATTAGCTTCTTTACCTGCATCACATTTTGCTAAAGTCTCCAAATCATCTTTGCTCAGTGATGTTTTACTTTGTTTCCATAAACGATTTAATAATTCAGCAAAATTGCTGTCTTTTTGCCTCACTATGTGTGTTAACTCCACGACACTAAAACAACTGGTCCATAGTCCAAGCCCTGGTACTACCATATACCGTATAATGGTTTCCCCTTCACAGGAGACAACTGGAAAAAATCTCCAACCGCTATAACACTAACATTACCAAAAGGAGAAGAGTCTCCAGTTTGTTTAATTTGGCGTGATCTTCCATGAATGTATATCAACAGTTTATGATCCACCATTAGAGATCTCATCTATAATTAAAATCTGAACTCCATGGAATTTTGCCCGCAAAGAATTACATTTTTCTTCACCGAAAGGTGTGTATGGTAACTTGACATCTGTCCCAATACAAAATGTATTGTGAATTGTTGTATTGTGAAATGTTAACACTCACACACGCGCACACACACCTCTCTCACAATGCACACACACTCACAATGCACACACGCGTACAAACACACTTACACACAACACAAATTTTAACACCCTCACGCTCACATATCTGTCTCACACGCCCACACACACTAATAAGTCATGTCTCACACACAAAATAACACATCACTACTATTAAAAAACAGAGTCACATCCTCATATTTACTCGTCAAACACCAATCTCCCTCACTCTCTCGCACACTAACCAGTGCCATGATACTATGCTGCTCACCACCCCATCTAATGTAGGTATGGTATAAAAGCCAGAATACATGGAAGATTGTCATTCAATATGTAAAGTATAAATCAGAATCAGTATAAAACCAGCTTTATTGGCCAACACAAACAATATTAACATTGTGTAATATGTAACAATATATACAATATGCACATTTGTAACAATATGATAATTTAACAATGAACAGCAAATAAGTCTTGATTAAAAAATATATATATATATATATGAGACCAACCTCTCAGGGACACTTTCACACAGTTACTTTCACACCACAGGAGTGTAAATGAGTGAACTTGGCCCTCACTCTTTATTTAGCAGGTTTATGGGCCCTGAAGTAGCTCTGACATGTCCTGACATTTGTCTATTTTTCTTACTTATAAACATATAAATGTTACTTTACTTATAAACATATAAATGTACCCTTACTTATAAACATATAAATGTAACCTTACTTATAAACATATAAATGTCACCTCTTTCACCTAATGCAAAGTAAATGTCCAGGATTGAGAGAAGAGGGACACAGATGATCTTATACTCAGAAGGCACATTTCTAGCATACTGTAATTATGGCTGTGCAAACAGACATTCAGGGTAAAACAGTGGGAACAGGAACAGTGCAATATGAGAAAAGGGTGTTAGGTTTGTAAAATCCCACTTTAACAACCTATACACAGTCATGCATCTTTGTGCCTCCCTCGAAAATCAGTTCTTGTTTAACTCAAGAAACAAGTGAACATCGCATACCTGGCATTTCCATGGTGTTTATGGCTGTTTATCATAAACTGCTTTACAATTCACACAGACCTTGTGACCGGCAGTGGCAACATTCCTGGCATCTGAGGTCAGTCCATGTGCTGGTTGTATGCAGTCACAGGTGAAGCCTTATCGTGTGGTCAACCGCTTAAAAAAAATACCAGAGATCCATCCCGAATCCAGACCCAGTCGTGGTCGAGGTTCCCATGACATAGTGATGGTCCGTCTGTATCTTGCCTGCTTGTTTGCATTTGGTCTTTATAAAACAGGTGGCTTATCATTTTCATGGTCAAAACGATTTATAAAAAAGGAAAAAGAAACATAAGCATGATGATAATAAAATGACTGTCAATAATCATCAATAACTATTGACCATGCATAAAGACAACACAAACTTTTGCAATGTTATACAACGATTTACACTTTTTGCATTACGCTTTACATTTACACCTTAATATCACAAACATCTGTAAGCTACATAAGGCAGTATTTTAGGCAACAGGAGCTAAAGTGTTTGTGCTAAATAACATATAGATAGCAGTGTCATAAGCTAACCAAAAACTGAACCAAATAGCTACCATAACATGAAGCTCTCCAAAACGGGGTGAATATATTATAAACATTTACACCACAGCTGATACTGACAACCATCTGTAATCTACATACTGTAAGGCATTAGCTTAGCCACCTGCGAGCTAACCTGTTTGTGCTAAGCTACATAAGGCAGTATGTTAGCATGATTTAGCAGTGTTATCTACATGCTAACCAAACCATGTAAGTGACATTAAATGACAATGTTTCACATAAACTTGCAAAAAGCTTGTGAGAAAATGTGGAAAAATAAATTAATATTAGTTTTATATTATCAGAATAAGATTTAATAACTTACACATGGTAACAGTTTGCTGGATTCTCCTCCTTCATTCTCTGTTGGAGTCTCAGTGCTGTTCTGAGGTAAATCTAAACTCCTCCCACTGTCCAGAACATTCTGTAGAGATTCAGAAACCTGTACAGCACCTAACAACATCCTACACACCGCAGGAAACTTATCGGATCTACTGTGTGTGTGGTGTGTGTTTGAGGGCGTGCCCTTGTATGTAGATTACTCTGACTGTTTCCCTGTGAACAGCGTGTGGGCGTGTCCTGTCTCAGGTCATTATCAGTAAATGAAGATTCATATGGA
Organism: Clarias macrocephalus; assembly: GCA_011419295.1. Classification (NCBI taxonomy): domain Eukaryota; kingdom Metazoa; phylum Chordata; class Actinopteri; order Siluriformes; family Clariidae; genus Clarias; species Clarias macrocephalus. The sequence goes on along the minus strand of JAAGKR010007122.1, from coordinate 8,388 downwards.
TTACACAAACTGAGAACATTTATTTTTGATTAAGCTTGCTACATGTAAAAGTAGACACTTTAAGCTTTCTATAGATATATATGGATATGTGTGTGTTCATTTTAGTTCATTTTAGTGATGCGTTTCAAAAAGATTTTTGGGGAGACAGACGGCAGCGCACCATGTTTATTTTTTACAAAAGCACAATGTTTTATTGATATTTTGAGTGTACATTTACAAATAAAGACATAAATCGATAAATTACACGTATGTGTATGATAAAAAATGATGGAACATTTTGACGGTTACCATGAAAAATGTTGAATGTCAAAACAAGTAACCCTTTACTTCTTTAATAAGATAATTTAAAATAAAAGTAATTATTAAATGCGTGAGTGCTGCATGTATGTGTGTATATACACACACACACTCAAATACTATTTGTATTAATTTAAAGTTAGCTAAACAAGTTTGATACTTTAAGTAATCATAAGTACCTAAGTTACAGTAACTGTCACCTCAAAGTTCAACCACCTAAAATCTAAAGAGCACTGGTGGCCCGAGGTGGAAAGAGTACTAAAATTTTGTATTCAAGTAAAAGTACTGTTACTTCAGTGACATTTTACTGAAGTACAAGTAAAGTTACCATTATAAAAATCTACTCAAGTAAAAGGAAAAAGTAGCTCATAATTTTTTTTTTTTTAACAGGTGGGATGGGGGATTCTAGCGTAGTTCAAAAAAGATGAGCAGATATAAATCTCAAACTAGTTGTTTTTAATTGAAGGAACATCTTTGCATAATAAATCTGTTGTTTTACTTGTGCATGAAAATCAAAGTGGTCACTTAAATATGGCGTTACGTCCCAGTCTAGAGTCGGCCGTACAGCAAAAGAATGGTTCAGGGTTCTATTTTAAACTGTATGGAAATGGTGGTATACGGCAGAAAGAACTAGATCCAGTCATTAACTGATGAACACACACACACACACACACACACACACACACACACACACCAGGAGGAGGATAAGACCCAGGCTGAAATAATAAACTAAATGGTATTTATATTTAGTAGCTAGATTACCTGGAAAAAAAAAAAACACAAACAAAAATATAGGTACTTTCCCTGAATAAATTCCCTCTTCCCAAAATAAATGGCAGCCACGCCCTGACTACTGGTGAGTGCACAAACATACAGTGAAATTATCTACAAATATATACAAAGACCAACCAAAGCAATAATCAAAGTCAATGGGAGGCAAAAAATCACAACCAAATATCAAAAATATTGCCAAAATCACAACCTCTTTCCTCTTTCCCGCGTCTCTCTCCGGTTTATATATGGTCGCGCTGGTTGATGACGTCACTCTCAGGGCGGAAGCGACCGTGTGGAAGGTCAGGTAGATGCCGATGTGGGGACAGTCAGAAAACCTGAAGTGGAGTCTGGAGCGGCGCGCGACGAGGACACGATACACACACGCGAGTGCAACGACGCATTTATACAAAGCATAATATTTGTATTATTTTTGCATTTTCATTCATTTGTTTTACTCAGTAGCGCATATGATTTAAAATGTAACGAATTACAATACTTCAAACAAAACATACTTAAGTAAAAGTAAAATTACAAATTTTAAAAACTACTTTAAAAAGTAGAAGCACACAAAACAAACTACTCAATTACAGTAACGCGAGTAAATGTCATTCGTTACTTTCCACCTCTGCTGGTGGCTCAGTGGTTAGTGTCTCGCCTGCCATGCGAAAGACCCGGGTTCGATTCCCGCACTGATTTGAATGTACTTTATTTGCAACAAGTTCAACAAATTCAAATATTGATAGTTCTGTTTACTTAAAATTGGAAACATCATTACTTTAAAAAATTGATGTAACTGATTACCTCAAATATTTTGAGTTTTGCCATCATAATCGGATTTACGGTGTAAAAGTGAAGTAGAAGAACAAGTATAGTAAGAAGTATATTGTCATGCTGTGCTAAAGGATCCTGTCTATCACACAATACACGAGGCATTTGAAAAACTCTGCGTATAATCCTGACACCTTCAGTAACCGGTTGCTCTCTCATAAAAGGACAAGACATGACTGAGACAGATTTGAGAAAATAACCTCCACTTATATAGACGCAATCGGGGGATAGAATGTTACATATGATTAGACACACACGGAGATTAACACACGAATGATGACCACATGTATACAATGATGTATACAGATACTGTATTTATGTTTAAATACATCCATCCATATATTCATGCAAGATACTTTTCTTTTCCCACGTGAGTCAGTCCGCGTCAGTCAGGCTCTTTAACCAATCAGATGTGATCTCGCCATTTCAACCAATCATAACCCGCCAGGGGCGCAGCCTAAATCTTGTTTACATGAAATAAACCTGCTTCTGAGCAGCTTCAAGCTTACGGACATGTTGCTATGACAGCAAGTGCGAGATTCGCTTCGAGGAACAAAACAATCCACAACAGTCAAATCCAGCTAACTGAATTAGCGACGTACAAAGAATGGACCCTAGCATATAAATCATGCTGTATTTGTCACGCTCTAAGCTGTTCCCAATTACTAACCAAGCACAAGCTGCTATGTTTTAAGTGTTGTACATGTTCCTCTTCTTGTAATTTGAATACTTAATTTACATTGTTGTTAGATATAGTTAAATAAATAATGCTACATGATAAGGCTTCAAGTAGACCCTGTAATCGGTGATCGGCCCCAAAAATCCTGATCGGAGCTCCCCTAATGTTAGCACACATTCGCACACACAATACAATCAAACATGCGTGCACACACACACACCACACACATCACTAATGTTAACACACAGACGCACACACCATACACACAAACATGGGCGTGCACACACACACACACACACACACACACACCACACATCACTAATGTTAACATACAGACTCAAATACAATCACATTTACTCGTATTGCGTGACATTATATTCAGTGACACCTTCAGCGACATCACATTCAGTGACATTTCATTCAGGGGCATCATAGTGTGATGCTTATTTCCCAGCATCTGCGGCTTATTGTACACACATACACATCACAAATGTTAACACTCACACACACAAACACACCACACATTACAAATGTTTCCACTCACTCACACACACACACACACACACACACACACACACACACACACACACACACACACACCTCTCTCACGACCGACACACACACTCACTCATACATCACACACATGCACACATACACACGCACACACATTGCAAATGTTAACACTTGCACACACACCTCTCTCACAACGCATACACAAGCACAAACACACTCACGCACAGACACACACACACACTAATGCATCAACAGATATTTAGGCCCCAAACTGACATTAGCCCTGTATAGTGTGCGACATGTGCAAGTTGTACGGTGCAACGAGGTGGCGATGGCTTTTTCGAGGTTTTAACACACTCAAATAACACACAGGTTGTGCGGTGCAGAGGTGGCGATGGCGCAGGGTGCTTGGGCCCGTCATCATTGCTTGCAACTATAATGTTGTATTGTAGTTTGTGACTTGTTATATCTTTAAGCCTAGTTAAGAGCTTCTATAGCAGTATTTGTTTATGTAAAATTCTCTAAATCAATACAAATTCTTATTGATTATATAGTAATATACAGCCGTGGCCAAGTTTTGGGAATTACATAAATATTGGAAATTGGAAAAGTTGCTGCTTAAGTTTTTATAATAGCAATTTGCATATACTCCAGAATGTTATGAAGAGTGATCAGATGAACTGCATAGTCCTTCTTTGCCATGAAAATTAACTTAATCCCGAAAAAAAAAACATTTCTCTGCATTTCATTTCTGTCATTAAAGGACCTGCTGAGATCATTTCAGTTCTGATTGGGTTAGAATGGCAGACTTGACAGGTTAAAAGGAGGGTGATGCTTGAAATCATTGTTCTTTCATTGTTAACCATGGTGACCTGCTAAGAAACGTGTGCAGCCATCATTGCGTTGCATGAAAATGGCTTAACAGGCAAGAATATTGTGGCTACTAAGATTGTACCTAAATCAACAATTTATAGGATCATCAAGAACGTCAAGGAAAGAGGTTCAATTCTTGTTAAGAAGGCTTTAGGGCGTCCAAGAAAGTCTAGCAAGCGCCAGGATTGTCTCCTAAAGAGGATTCAGCTGCGGGATCGGAGTGCCACCAGTGCAGAGCTGCTCAGGAATGGCAGCAGGCAGGTGTGAGCGAATCTGCATGCACAGTGAGGCGAAGACTTTTGGAAGATGGCCTGGTGTCAAGAAGGGCAGCAAAGAAGCCACTTCTCTCCAAAAAAAACATCAGGGACAGATCGATCTTCTGCAAAAAGTATGGCGAATGGACTGCTGAGGACTGGGGCAAAGCCAAATTCTCGGATGAAGCCTCTTTCTGATTATTTGGGGCATCTGGAAAAAGGCTTGTCCAGAGAAGAAAAGGTGACGCTACCATCAGTCCTGTGTCATGCCAACAGTAAAGCATCCTGAGACCATTCATGTGTGGGGTTGCTTCTCATCCAAGGGAGAGGGCTCACTCACAATTTTGCCCAAAAACACAGCTATGAATAAAGAATGGTACCAAAACACCCTCCAACAGCAACTTCTTCCAACAATCCAACAACAGTTTGGTGAAGAACAATGCATTTTCCAGCACGATAGAGCACCGTGCTATAAGGCAAAAGTGATAACTAAGTGGCTCGGGGACCAAAACGTTGAAATTTGTAGTCCATGGCCTGGAAACTCCCCAGATCTTAATCCCATTGAGAACTTGTGGTCAATCCTCAAGACGCGGGTGGACAAACAAAAACCCACTAATTCTGACAAACTCCAAGAAGTGATTATGAAAGAATGGGTTGCTATCAGTCAGGATTTGGCCCAGAAGTTGATTGAGAGCAGCGCAGTCGAATTGCAGAGGTCCTGAAAAAGAAGCGCCAACACTGCAAATACTGATTCTTTACATTAATGTCATGTAATTGTCGATAAAAGCCTTTGAAACATATGAAGTGCTTGTAATTATATTTCAGTACATCACAGAAACAACTGAAACAAAGATCTAAAAGCAGTTTAGCAGCAAACTTTGTGAAAACTAATATTTGTGTCATTCTCAAAACTTTTGGTCACGACTGTACAGTATATGAATTCAGAAATTTCTTGTATAAAAACAATTCTTGCAGCCTTATTTCATATTATTAATCAGCAAAATGCAGGTCAACTGATACCATGTAACACCTTTTATTTAATATACAATTATTATTATTATTATTATTATTATTATTATTATTGTTGTTGTTCTTGCTGCTGTTTTTGCTGTTTATTTTTATTGCTGTTAATTACTGACAGGTGCCAGCGTTGCAGAGGCTGCAACAACAGTGTATGCAGATGTCAATAATGGAGCCACTGCTAATAGAGATGTATGTATTCCACCTTTGACGGGATTTTTATCTATATATTTTATTTTATTTATATTATACTATATTTATTATTATATATTATTATATTTATATTATATAACATTGCAACGCACATTGTGACAAAAGCATCTTTACAGAAATGTATTTAGTGTACAGATTTACAAATTTATAGTTTTGTCCATTTATCTCTAATGAGCAAGCTGGAGGCAATGGCGGCAAGGAAAATCTCCCTTAGATGACATGGAGGAACCTTAAGGAGAACCTAACTCAAAAAGGAACTCATGCTCATTTGTGAGATACCAAATAGCACTTCACAGGGCTCCCTTAGAGGTATAGCAACTAAACAGTTCACTCTCAACAAAACTGAGTGATCAGCCAGTGTGCTGGAAGTCTGTATCCAAACATATCAGTTCACAATTAAACAGCTTAATGCCTATGAGCTCCCCAGTTATGCTCCTTCACCTTTAACTAAAACTATTGTTTTATATTATATACTATTTATATTGACATAATATAGTGTTCTGCCTTGACCTAACCATGAGTCCTGAACACTAATTGCAAGACGATTCAATAACTGCTTTGAAAGAAAAAAGTCACTCACCTCACCTTTTGATTGAAGTAGGCATGGCAAATCATAAAATACTAGGGTTAGGGTTGGATTCGGGTTAGGGTTACTAGTGGCTCTCTCAGATAATGTGTCACATGACCTTTCAGTGCTTTAAATATCACTGGCAGTATTGTAAGATCAGTGTGACTTTTCACTGGGAGTTACTGCAGGGTGGACAAAATAAGGTTGATACATTGCAATCCGGGAAAGTATTCACAGCACTCCACTATTTCCACTTTTTGTAATGTTACAGCCGTGTTCCAAAATAGATTAAATTCATTATTTCTCTCTAAATTCTACGAACACTACCCCATAATGACAATCTGAATGTGAGAGAAGAGAACCTTTCACAAGTACAACTATTTTGTAGCATCATATACAAAAAGACCTAGGCTGTAATTTATGCTTCAAAAAAAAAAATAAATAAATAAATAAATAAAAAAGTTTCTCATGGTCTGAGAATCCTTCAGGTGCCTTTTGGAAAACTCCAGGCAGGATGTCATGTGCCTTTTACTGAGGACTGGCTTCTGTCTGGCCACTCTACCATACAGGCCTGATTGGTGGAGTGCTGCAGAGACCCTTCTTCTGGAAGGGTGTCCTCTCTCCACAGACAAACACTGGAGCTATTTCAGAGTGACCATTGGCTTCTTGGTCACCTCTGGGTGGGCCAATCTACAGTAGGAAGAGTACTGGTGGTTCCAACCTTCTTCCATTTACGGATCATGGAGGCCACTGAGCTCATCTGGACTTTTTCTGTAGCCTTTCAAGAACCTGTGCCTTGATGCAATCCTTTCTCTGAGGTCTACAGAGAATTCATTGGACCTTATGGCTTTTCTGCTCTCACATACTCTCTTAACTGAGGGACCATATATAAACACGTGTGTACTCCAATCAAGTTGTAGAAACATATCAAGGATGATCAGTGGATGATCATTTTGGCACTATGTCTTAGATGAAAAAAGGCTTTCCTGGTAATATTGTCTACATGAGATTCAAAGAAATTGGTGGAATAATTACACCAAGGTATCTTACCATTTGTCAGGTTTTACCAGAAAGACAGAATTCATGTGTAACTAAATTCTTTTGTACAGCTCACTCTAATTTTACATTGTTTAAAGATTTTGTGTTTGCTTTATTTATTTTATTTTTCTATTATTATGATTTTGACTGAAGATTTAATTAGTACAAACTGACTTTATATGGTGTGAGATCATTCTTAAGTTCTTTTGTATTACAGAGGCGGGCAGACAGTGTTACTAATGGAATGTCAGTTTATGAAAGGGTAGATGACCTTAGAATGAACCCTGAAACAGTAAGTGCTGTTAAGCTTTTCTGTAAATCATGCATGCAAAATCATAGTTTAGATTGTGGAACCAAATTACACTATGCATTTCAAAACTCAAGTGGTACAGATTCATGCTGGCCACACAGCATAGGTCAATATCATAAAAAAAAATAATAATAAAAAAATAAAAAAATAAAATAAAATAATAATAATAATAATAAATAATAATAATAATAATAATAATAATAATAATAATAATAATAATAATAATAATAAAATTTTTGGACATAAAAACAACCAAAAACAACAATAAAAATTAGTAATCATGTTTTTTTTTTGTTTTTGCTCAGTCATGTTCGTACAATTGCTTAAAATGAACTAAAATTAATTTCATAATATAGCTTTTTTTTACTGAAAAAAAGGATATACTGCACAATCGTGAGCCCTATGTTTATTTAAAAATCATCAAAACAAATAATCGCTAAAATGCTCTAAGCTTCAAGGGGTAAACCATCCTGACTTCTGATGAGCGAATGCTGTGTCTGGCTGCTTCTGCTCCTGATATTATTATTATTATTATTATTATTATTATTATTATTATTATTATTATTATTATTATATCTTGTTTTTGCTTGGTTTAGTGTATTGCATTTTTATATCTATCTAGGCTTTATGGAAATAACGTGGATATACAAGCTTCTGCTTGCTGTGCATTTGTTTAAACTGCTCTCACTCCACAGTGTGAGGGTTCACCACCAGAGGGCACTGTCCTTAGTTTTGTAGTTTTTGTTTGTAGACTAAGTTTCCCAGAAGGCACCTCGATCAGGTGAGGAGGTAGCTAATTAGACATTCTATAAATAGCTGTTTGTTCTGGGAAACTGGGCTGAGCATTATTATTGTCAGTTGGGCTTAGCTTAGCGTAGCATATGTTTTGTGGAGCTGTCTTTGTTAAATGTATTAGTTTGTACTGTAGTCTGTTTGGTTCCCCCTGTGTAAGTACCACTGTTGAATGTTTAGATCTTAGTCTGTTTTACTACTAACATGGTGATACTAACCTGCCTAGTTC
>JAAGKR010007121.1:0-38715 GCA_011419295.1 Clarias macrocephalus | reverse complement strand
TGTGTGTGTGTGTGTGTGTGTGTGTGTGTGTGTGTGTGTGTGTGTGTGTGTGTGTGTGTGTGTACATACATGATTATGGGGTTGCTTCTTTTTTCAGCCATATTTCCTTGTTAAAGTAATTTGGGATCATGTTGTTTATTTAGTTGTATAGTCATTGAGAGGTGAATATATTATGTAGAGTTTTAATAATAACAGTATTTACTTTTGCATATTCATAAGGGGTACCAATAATTTTGATATTTCTTTAAATAGATTAATGGAAGGTCTTTACAGGGATATTAAGGGAGAACATGATTGATTGTGTTTTGTGTGTTCTGTAGGCGACACTTCTGCCAGGTTTTGGCTATCTGTATGTTACTGTAGCTTATCAGAGTGGCAGCATTATTCTTACCTTTGCACCTGAAAGTGATGAAGCTGTGATCAGCTCATGTCACAGGTACACAACACAAGCAAATACTATACAGTAATACACTACAAAACAGTTATATGCTCAGGACTTTTATATTGTAGTCTTACTAAAGCTATTATTATTATCTTCCACCAACATTAGTAGATATTCAGAGGGTGGCATTTATGACGATATCTTTGTACCAGCAGTTGATCCTGTATTAATTTGTTTCTTTGTTTGATTCTTGGCAGAATGTCTAATCAGATGCTGTCCTTCCATGTGATAATGAGTGAGGTTAGCATGGCACTTTGTGACGACATCACAAGTCCAACGGGCTCGGTGGAGCTCTTGCGTTTAACCATGTCTAAGGTTTTGATTGTAATGCCCTTATCAGAACCCACTACAGGTGACACCCCCAACTCTCATGGCCACCATGTGCAAGTACTGTGTGGCAGCCTACAGGTGGACAACCAGCTTTACAGCTGCTCCAGTTTTCATTTTCCTGTCCTGCTGTGTCAGGAGCAATTATCAGACACAGACTCTGGGGTGAGTGTCAAAGACTTGATCCTCAGTCCTGAGGCTCTGGAGGAGTTACGCCAGATGTGTTTCCTGTGTGTTGGTCTCACACTGTCCAGTAATGGGTATCACATAGAACAGGTCAGCTTCAAGCTTAAACCAGCACGTATCTATCTGGAGGACACTTTCATATACTACTTGAAAACACTATTCCACACCTACATTCCTGTTTCCGCTGTGGGACACAAGAGAGTGTCAGGAGACCCCAGCCTCATGATACCTGTCCAGGTTTACCAATCGATGCAGACACTTGTTTGGCCTGTCCAACTACAGCGACTACTAATCGAGCCAGTAAACCTGTTGATGAGTATACATGCTTCTCTAAAACTCTATATTGCCTCAGACCACACACCACTTTCCTTCTCCATTTTTGAAAGGGGGGGACTCTTTACCACTCCCCGTCAACTGATACACGCACTAACAATGCACTATGCTGCAGGAGCCCTTTTCAGAGCAGGTGTGTTACTCATTTATTTTATAATGCATACAGTATGCACACTCATTGTCTGAATTATTTAAACTCCAACAAGCTGTGCATGTGTGTGTAGGTTGGGTTGTGGGGTCTTTAGAGATCCTGGGCAGTCCTGCAAGCCTGGTACGCAGCATTGGAAATGGAGTGGCTGATTTTTTCAGACTGCCATATGAAGGGCTAACACGTGGTCCTGGAGCCTTTGTCAGTGGTGTGTCTCGTGGAACCAGCTCATTTGTCAGACACATTTCAAAAGGTAAAAGCACTTCCACTTCTGTTTAGTGCAAACACTGGTGCACAAAACAGATAGGCACATTGCCATTGAATTGTCAGGCATGCTTATGGTATTTAAAAATATACTGTATAACATAACAAACAGATTTGGTTATTAAACGGAACCAGCTTTACTATTTACTCATACACCTGTTCTTATGTAGGCACTCTGACATCCATTACCAACTTGGCCACAAGTCTAGCAAGGAACATGGACAGACTGTCTTTAGATGAGGAATATTACATGCGCCAGGAAGAATGGAGAAGGCAACTCCCTGAGACTCTGGGTCATGGCCTGCGACAAGGCCTTTCCTGCCTTGGACTCAGCTTGCTGGGTCTGTTACTATCACACTAGCAAATGCACAATCTCTTTTGAATCTAGGTTAATCATTATCTTATTCCTCACTTATTGCAGCATGTGTGCGTACTGATTAGCATTTTTGTATGTCTGTGTTCTTGTAGGAGCAATAGCGGGTATCGTGGACCAGCCAATGCAGACCTTTACAAGGTCAATAGAGGCTCAAAGCACAGCAGCCAGTACTGCTCGTGGTGTCATCTCCGGAGTGGGGAAAGGCATTGTGGGAATTTTTACCAAACCAATCGGAGGTGCTGCCGAGCTTGTGTCACAGACAGGATACGGTGTGTGTGAGATTGCAATTATGTTTGAATGTTAAATGTCTGCTGTTCTGTTATAAAAAGTGCAAAAATCCAGTATCTCAAAATATTACAATAATTACTAAAGACAATCATAAAAGTATTACAGTGCAAAAATGTCCAACTTCTGAATGAAGTTATCCTCATTTATGCACTCAGTACTTGGTCAGGGCCCATTTGGCACAAATGAATGCATCAGTGTGACATGACTTGGAAGCGATCACCTTGTGGAACTGCTAAAGCATTATTGGGAACTAGGTTCATTCTGAAAAGGGGAACACTTAGCAACAGACCACACAACTTTACACACAACTAAAATACTCGAAATATTCTAATATTTAGAGATACTGGATTAAAAAATTTTATTTCACCCATAAGCCATAATCATAAAAATCTAAACAAAAATAGGCTTGGAATATTTTAGTTTACATGTAATTAATCTAGAATATATGAGTTTCACTTTTGTAATTAAGTTACTTTTTTACATGATATACTTTTCCATGATACTAATCCATGATACTAATCAGCCATAGATTACAGGTAAAGAATAATGTTGATTGTCTTTATCCAATGGCGTTTGTCACAGAACATTAGGGAGCAAATGAACAATCGAGACACAAATTTCAAGGGCTGAAAGCAGTGGGAAACAATGGTTCATTTAATTTCTGGATGTTATTTTAACACATACTATCTACTGAAATGTTGTACACCATTATACAGCATACCACAGATATATACCATTAAACTGGTGACCACATCAAAATTCCAGGCCCCCAAATTCCGCAGACCTCAATTTGACCGAGCATTTATTGAATGCACCAGACAAATCAGTCTGAACCATGAGGGCTCCACCCTTAACCCGCAGCACCCCAAGGATTCGCCGCCAACAACCTGATGCCTGGAAACCCACACAATTGGGCTTAATGTTTTGAGTCGTAATGCTATGAGTGATAATTGTGTGTGTGTGTGTGTGTGTGTGTGTGTGTGTGTGTGTGTGTGTGTGTGTGTGTGTGTGTGTGTGTGTGTGTGTGTGTGTGTGTGTGTGTGTGTGTGTGTGTGTGTTTGTGTGTGTTTGTGTGTGTGTGTGTTTGTGTGTGTTTGTGTGTGTGTGTGTGTGTATACAAACATTTATGCATATAATTATTTTCTGTGTATCCTCAGGTATTTTACATGGTGCTGGGCTCTGGCAATTGCCAAAGCAGCTGTACTCATCTACAGAGTTGAAATCAGCAGATGCTACCAATAGTCATCTGAAATACGTTTGGTAATACATGCATACACCCCCCACCCCCATACACATGTACACAGAGAAAGACAAAGTCTTGATCAGCAAGTCCTTCTAAAATGGTACAGTTGGTGGCGAACCCGAAAGCAAAAATAAAATGGTACAAAATAAATTACTATGTGAATTTACTTGTTCCAAAAAAAAAGATCACTTATAGGATGGATAATCCTGCTAATATTTATGTGATTATGTATTTCTATAATGAATTTTAAACATTTATACTGGTGTGTGTGTGTTGTACTATAGGAAGATGATGCAGTCTGTGGGGAATCCAGAAGTACACATGGCACTGTGTGTGTGCATGATGAGCAGTTCAGGGCAGGAGCATGCAGGCTGCCTGCTCTTAAGTGGCGAGGTGCTTTTCATTGTGAGTGTGTGTGAAGACACACAACAGCAGGCCTTTCCTATTACTGAGGTACAGTGCCAACAGGATGCACACAACCCTGAAAAACTCACACTCACTCTGCACCAGCATCGAGTTACCAGCACCCACGAGGTAGACTCTCTCTTTAATGATTATTATTATTATTATTATTATTATTATTTTATTTATTTATTTTTTTTGACTGTTTAAAAAATATATATATATTTTTTTTCAAAAATATTTCTGTTTTACAGGGTGATGGAGTTCGTGAGCGCTTATCTGAGCAGCAGTACCGCTGGTTGATGGACTATGTAACGTGTGTGTCGCACTACTTCTCCCCTTCCACAGTTTTCCAGCCCTCAGTTGTCTTGTCTCCTGAACCAACCCAAAGTATCACCAAAACGTATCACTACCGTGCAGATCCTGCGTACGTCCAAGTCTTCATCTGTAAATTCAACATGGTGAAGAACAGGGCACTGGACATTGGCTTCAGCTGAGAATATATACATTATCCTCTGGTGGAAATGCAAAGAATTAGTGAATGCTAATCCTAGTGGTGATGATCTGTGGTCAGTCCCCAAGTGTTATTCAGATTTTTGTTTTGAAGCGTTTGAAGCGAACATATAAGAATATGATCCAGTGAGGTAAGAAAAGAGGCGAAGTTGAAGAAGAATTATGAAAATGAATATTGTTTGCATTAGCAAATCTATTTATTTAAGAAAGAAGCAAAGCATAACCCATTTAATCTAGGGTGTATTTCTGGGTAATATTACTTTCCAATCTCTTTAAAGCCGCAGCATCATGAACATAAAAACAGAAAGAGCCCAAGGCTTTTTACTACATTTTATACCTTAATAGCGAAAAGGTAAAAATTCTGCATTAATAGTTGAAGTTGAATGCCACATTTTGTTCCAGGTGTCTGAATTAGAGCAAATTGTCAGCCTGCTTAAATGTTTACATGAAGAAGAAATAGCTGAGTTTAAATGCTCTTTATACACTGTTTATACTGTTATTATATCTTATGTATAATTCTGTTTGTGCTTATGCCAAATTCTTATATGCTGTGAATAATGTTTGAACATTATAAATATATATTTTGTAAATATAACTAATTATTTTGCAACATGTCTTTTTAAAATATGTGCTTGTGTCTAAGCTATTTGTTGTATGTTTTTCACTGATGGTGAAAGAAAATTATGTTTTAGTTTGGTCTATTTTTAAATCTTGATGAATGGTTTTTATTCCAAATGTTTTTATAAGAATATTTTTTATTAATTGCTGATTTAAATTCATATTCCTAGCTATTGCAAGTCATGCAAACTCAATGATATACTACAGGTGGAATTCGAATTATTTCAGTGATGCAACTTAAAAGGTGAAACTAATATATGAGATAGACTCATTACATGCAAAGCAAGATATTTCAAGCTGTGATTTGTCATAATTGAGATAATTATGGCTTATAGCTCATGAAAACCCCAAATCCACAATCTCAGAAAATTAGAATATTGCGAAAAGGTTCAATATTCTAGGCTCAAAGTGTCCAACTCTAATGAGCTAATTAAGCCATAACACCTGCAAAGAGTTCCTGAGCCTTTAAATGGTCTCTCAGTCTGGTTCAGTAGGGAGCACAATCATGGGAAAGAATGCTGACCTGACAGCACAAAACCATCATTGACATTCTCTATAAGGAGGGAAAGCCTCAAAAGGTAATTGCAAAAGAAGTTGGATGTTCCCAAAGTGCTGTATGAAAGCACATTAATAGATGGTTATGTGGAAGGGAAAAATGTGGAAGAAAAAGGTGCACAAGCAGCCTGGTGGGAACTGTCAGGAAAAGGCCATTCAAAAGTGTTGGGGACTTTCACAAAGAGTGGACTGAGGCTGGAATCACCACACACACAGACACGTCCTGGACATGGTCTTCAAATGTCATATTTCTCTTGTAAAGCTGGCAGAACTGGTCTGTTGCTCAGTGGTCTAAAGTCCTCTTTTCTAAAGAAAGCAACTTTTGCATCTTTGCATTTGGAAACCAAGGACCCAGAGTCTGGAGGAATAATGGAGAGATGCACACTACAAGATGCTTGAAGTCCAGTGTGAAGTTTCCACAGTGTGTGTTCATTTGGGGAGCCATGTCATCTGTTGGTGTTGGTCCACTGTGCTTCATTAAGTCCAGGATCAATGCAGCAGTCATCCAGGAGATTTTGGAGCACTTCATGATTCCTTCCACAGATGAGCTTTATGGGGATGCTGACTTCATTTTCCAGCAGGACTTGGCACCTGACCACATTGCCAACCGTACCAAAACCTGGTTCAATGACCGTGGGATTACTGTGCTTGCAGTACACTCGCTGGCTAGCAAACTCGCCTGACCTGAACCCCATAGAGAATCTATGGGACATTGCCAAGAGAAAGATGAGAGACATGAGACTGAACAATGCAGAAGAGCTAAAGGCTGCTATTGAAGCATCCTGGTCTTCCATAACACCTCAGCAGTGCCACAGGCTGATAACTTCCACGCCACGCTGCATTGAGGCAGTAATTGCTGCAAAAGGGGCCCAAACCAAGTACTGAGTACATATGCATTCTTATACTTTTCAGAGGTCCGATATTTTTCTATGTACAATCCTTGTTTTTTTGATTGCATGTAATATTCAAATTTTCTGAGATTGTGGATTTGGGGTTTTCATGAGCTGTACACCATAATCATCTAAATTATGAAAAATCATTGCTTGAACTATCCTGTTTGCATGTAATGAGTCTATCTCATATATTAGTTTCACCTTTTAAGTTACATTACTAAAATAAATAAACTTTTGCACGATATTCAAATTTTTCGAGTTTCACCTGTATATGCTAAATCCTTGAGCAGGGCAAACCAAACACAGATAGTGTTCTTGCTAAATCTGGTGACTTTCCAAACTCTGAAAGCACAGATCGTTCTGTAGTTATTGTTCACAACAGGCTGAGGGTGCTGCTGTGAGCCCCTCCTTCCTCCCAAAGTACTGACAGGCAATCGGTCTCACTGTACCCTCCTGCAGCAGTCCCAGCTGCAGTCAGAGATGATAGGCAACCCACACCAGTGTCCAAACTGCAAATGGATCTCGCAAGCACCAAGTTGCCACTAAGCTCGCCTTGGTTTACAGAGCGGGATTTAAATGTAAAAGTTTCTTCACTGTCAGTAGATCATTGTCAACATTTGACTCACAGTCCCACACGCGGTCCCAAGCCTGGATAAAGGAGGAAGTATAGATGTACAAATAAGTATTTGATATCCTGCTGATTTTTCAAGTTTTCCCACTTAAAAAGAATGGAGATATCTGTAATTTTCATCTGAGGTACACCTACTGTAACTCTCAACTGTAAGAGACAGAATCTCAAAAAAAAAAAAAATCCAGAAAAATCATTGTTTTATTTTAAAATAATTTCCATTTTATTGCATGAGATGAGTATTTGATTACCTACCAACCAGCAAGAATTCTGGCTTTCACAGACCTGTTAGTTTGTCTTTAAGAAGCCTTCCTATCCTCCACTCATTGCCTGTATTAATTGCATCATCACTTGTCCACACACTCAATCTATCAGACTCCCAACTTCTCCATGTCCAAAGGCTGCACAAGGCTGGGATAAGCTACAGGACAATAGGCAAACAGTTTGGTTAGTAGGCAACAACTGTTGGCGCAATTATTAGAAAATGGAAGAAATTTAAGATGACTGTCAATCTTCCTTGGACTGGAGCTCCATGTAAGATCTCACCTCGTGGAGTATCAGTGATCCTAAGAAAGGTGAGGGATCAGCCTTGAAGAGAGCTAGGGCTGCAGTTTTAACGATTATCATTAGTAACACACTACATCATCATAGATTAAAATCCTGCAGCGCACGCAAGGTCCCCCTGCTCAAGCCAACACATGTCCAGGCCAGTCTGAAGTTTGCCAAAAACCATCTGGATGATCCAGAAGAGGCATGGGAGAAGGGCATGTGGTCAGATGAGATCAAAATTGATTTTTTTCTATAAACTCGACTCGCCATGTTTGGAGGAAGAAGAAGGATAAGTACAATCCCAAGAACACCATTCCAACCGGGACAGGATGGTTTGGGGTCATGTATCTTGAGACATTGGGCAACAACCTTCTTCCCTCAGTAAGAGCATCGAAGATGGGTCATGGCTGGGTCTTCCAGCATGACAATGACCCCAAACACAAAGCCAGGGCAACTAAGGAGTGACTCCGTAAAAAGCATTTCAAGGTCCTGGAGTGGCATAGCCAGTCTCCAGACCCGAACCCAATAGAAAAGCTATGGAGGGAGCTGAAACCTGAAAGATCTGGAGAGGACCTCTATGGAGGAGTGTGCAATTTGTGTGCAAATTTGGTCAAGAACTACAGGAAATGTCTGACCTCTGTAATTGTAAACAAAGGTTTCTGTATATCAGGTTCCATTTTTCTATTGTATCAAATACTCATTTCACGCAATTAAATGACAATTAATTATTTCAAAATCATACAATGTGATTTTTTTTTAGATTCTGTCTCTTACATTTGAGGTGTACCTACAATCTCTCCATTCCTTGTAAGTGGAAAAACGTGAAAAATCAGCAGTGTATCAAATACAGTGGAACCTCGGATTGCGAGTGTTCCACAAGACGGGCAAGAATCTTTAATAAATTTAGACTTGCAAAACAAGCAAGTCTTGGTTTATGAATACCGAGTATCATGAATCACGCATGTGCTTCTTGTTATGATGCCGAGCGTCACATGATTACAGTTGAGCCAAATGTTTTTCTCTCTCTTGCGCTGCGGAATTGTGGGTAATCGTCTCCCCTGCTCGGTCTTAGTGCATGTCTCTCGCCAGTATAATCATCATCCATGCATGCGTGTACTGTTTACTATAACACTGTGGCAACTTAAAACATATTTTATTTTGTGTTTGTATGTGTGTGTAAAGCGTGCATGTACTGTTTATTATAACACGTGTGCACATGTGTAAAGCAAAAGCAAGTGTCATTAGAGAGGTTCATGATCCATTTTGCCTCTTTCTCTGTCTCAGCCTGCACTTTGTGTGCGCGCCCGTCATTGGACACCGTGCCCCTTTAAACACACACACTCCTCCTCCTCTCGCCATCACATACAGACACACACACACACACACACACACACACACACACACACTCTCTGCTCTACACAAAAACACTGTTCTGTCACGATTCTTTTTAAAGGTAAAGTGCAGGTTGATTTGTTTATTTTTACTTTACAGCAGTGATTCCGTAAGTGTGCGCTCACTTGAGTGCCATTAGAGAGATTTCTTGTTTATTTTCCTGATAAGACAGTGTTTCCGTCAGTGTGTGTGAAACTCAAATAAGAGAGGAGGAAGAGTTACTGTGTAAGACGAGAAGAGTGACAGGGGAGGGGCTTATTCCTCTTCTCCTCTTACTTTAGCTTCACACACACATACACAGCGCCTTCGCGCACAAACGGAAACACTTAGCTGTCTGGATTGATTTTTTTTAAGGTAAAGTGCAGGTTAATTTGTTTTATTTTTACTTTATATTTTGTTTTAATTATTTTTATGTATTTATTTTTTGTGCTGTGGAACAAATAATTTGAGTTTCAATTATTAATTTCTTATGGGACAATTTGCTTTGATTTATGAGTGCTTTGATATGAGTCTGCTTCAAGAACAAATTATGCTCGCAATCCAAGGTTCCACTGTATTTATTTGCCCCACTGTATAGCTAGATTTTCAGACCCACATAGCAGTCTTTTGATTAAATTTAATATTCTACATAACCTCTTACATAACCTAGAGGTGTGTTTGGATTCATCTTTTTTTGGAAACAAATTATGACAAAGTATCCACCAAGTGCAACTCAGATGGGCTGGCTTGTCACAAGCAGTGTCAACAGTATAGCATGTACAGTAATGCCATAACACCTCCTCCTCCAAGCTTCACAGTGGGAACCACATGTTCAATTAAATTTTATGTATATAACATTATCACAAAGCAACTTTCCAGAATCAAAGGAAAATTATGGAAATGAATCAAAATGTCCCCGATGAGCAAGCCGGAATGTGTATTATACAGTTAGAAGTTCAACAGAAGTTATTTAAATTAACATGAAGTCCAGAGGGCAGAAGGGGTCTGGATCACTGGAGCTCAGGAGCAGAATGTGTAGATCCAAACCATCATGAAGCAGAATCCAGCTGGAGCTGGTCCTTCTCTGGATGCCTCATGATCATCACAGGCTTGTCCTCTCTCTACTGAAGCTGGCACATTTAGAAAAATAAAGAGCGATCGTGGTATTTCCTGCCAATAGTTCTGTTTGTCATGCTTTAGGTTTTCTCAACAAATTACAGTATGTTCTTGTTCTGATTCTGGATCAGATATATGAAGCTGTTAAGCTCCCTGACTGCAATTCCAGCATTTGCATGTTTCAGCATTTCACAAAACCTCCCTATATCCATGGTAACACCAGGAGTGCTAGTGAAAGTTTCATATAAATCATTATCTGCTGATATAAAGTAGGACACCACTAATAAATTCAGTGCTAAACATGGGCAACCATAAAACAGGGAGACATTCCTCTGTAAAAAAAAAAAAAAAAACTAATGAGGTAAGAAAAAATATTTATTTTACGCAATAAAATATATGAATTGCATACTGTTATTTAATTTGTAATATTCATTACTGTATCTATAAACGGTAAGAAAATTGAAGGCATCACTTTATGGAAATCTTTATCAAGAAGATAAACTTTTTAGTACTTAGCAAGCATTTCCTCTTTCCTCACTACCAGGAACAAAAACAAATCTGAGGACATAGAGAAAGTAATATAAATCAAGGAAGGCTTAATCACTACGGTAGACACAGTGTACTGAGGAAGTCTGAATGATGGCACAGTGCATGTTTAATTCTTACCTCTTAATCTTTCTCCTAATTTTGGTCACAACAGAATGCAAAGGTGAGTTTGATATTTGTCCACAATAAATAAATATTGCTTTGTATTATCATATTTGTACATATTCATGTTGCTGGCCTGGGGCAAGCTTGACTTCTTAGCTGATGGATTTGTGTTTAATATACAGACATTTACAATCTGTTTGTAGAAAAAAAAATTATTTAGTTCAGTTTTATTTATATACTGATTTTAACAATGGTCATTGTCATGGCCAAGTTAATATGGAGTCCACTTTCATTACTGGAAAATCAGGTGCAAAACTTTTTGTGGGAATTCCAGTCCTAACCTATTGAGCAACTGCAGTCACGAGTCCAGATTAACCCCTAATAATAGATAAAGCAGATTATAATTATGGTAAAATTATAGTATGTAAAATTAATCAAATATCCAAAACACTCTACTGGGGTTCAAGAGTTAATCGGAATCTTAACATAATGCCCTGTGCGCTTTTACTTTGTCAAGAACACCTCAGTAAGGATTAAAGATGGGGCATAAAAATATAGACATGGAGAATTGTTTGGATATTGTGCCTTTATTTATTTACCTTATAGCAAGAGGTTTTATAATGTATAAATATATATATTTTTTCAAACCAAAATTACTGAAGACAAATTCGTATAATAGAAAACTATAAAACTCTCTTATGAATCTGGTTCCATAAATCTATACACTGTTTAAAAATAAAGAAGATCCGTATCCATTTCTGTTTTTGACTCAACAGAACTTTCCACTTCTCTTTTTCATATCCCATTAACTACATCTCAGTGTCCTTTAGAGCTGCACCCCATTGAAATTTCTGTAGCCACAAAAACCATTATACACTGCCTCTATTTGAAGGGAATTAAACAATCTGAATGTCCTCAGGAGCCAGAACCCCCGGCTCGATTTTTTATTATTATCCATCTCTATTCTGATTCTGTGTTAAATCGTTTTAATGAATTATATTGCTGTACAGTATATTGTACAAATTTGCTATTGACTCTACCAATACAGAATTAGGTCAATTGGCCAAGTACAGTCGTGTTCAAAAGTTAGTACCCCCTCTTTTAGTTGTACAAGCATAAAAAACATCCGATCATAGCAGGTCTTATTATTAGGCAAACACAATCTCAGACAAACAACATATACATTATTTATTTAACAAAATTAAGCCCAAAACAGAAAAGTATCCATCATGATTCACCTTAAGCAGCAATAATTTGAAGGAATCTTTTTCTTCATCAGTCATATCATTTTATGGTTGTATATCTGTTGGATAAATGACTACACTTTTACTTCTGGAATACTTCTGTACACAGAGGAGTTCATGGTTGACTCCGTGACTGCAAGGTGTCCGGGTCTTGTGGCTGGAAAACAAGCACAAAATTATTATTCCTCCACTGCAATAGTTGAGGAGTTTCTGCTGAAATGACCTGGGCTTTAAGGACAGACAACTCCACTTTGTTCACATTTGTCTAAAGGGTATTGTTTCGGATGTCTTGTGGTTTCTTCAGTTTCGTGAACCTGAGTCATGCTTCCGTTTTCTTTTTAGACAGAAGAGCAACTCTTCCAAAAAAACTTTAACATGCTCAGTGTGGCCTGTAGGGTCTGAGATGTAGTGCTTGAGTTTTTTTTTAATTTTATTTCTTTGAGCATTGCATGGTGTAACATTGAACTGGAACTGCTGGGACATTCCACTAATGGGAAGATTCGCAACTGTCTTGGAAATAATCTTTGTCACTGTAGAACACTGAATTTGAAATTGTTTGGAAATGGTTTTGTAACACTTTCCACATTTATGAGCAGCAACAATTGAGTGACTGCAGTCACGAGTCCAGAAGTCCAGATTAACCACTAATAACAGATGAAGCAGATTATAATTAGTGTTTAAGATTCACCAAATATTCACAACACTCTATTGGGAATCAAGAGTTAATCTGGATCTTAACATAATGCCTTGTGCACTTTTGTTACAGAATTGGTTCTCTAAGACCATAATTTATGTCTTTTCTTCTTGGCATTGTGTTAATATGAACCTTTATGTTTTTAGTTAATCAAGGGCTGATTATTAGCAGCACCTGGCTTCAAATTACCCTCTTAAATGCTGTGGAAGCAGTAAGAGTACGCTTACTGCGGCCCACAGTTTTGTTTTGTTTTTTTGTTACAGTAAATTAATAATGGCATGCTGTAAAAATATTATTGGATGATTATGTTTTTACACAAAACCGCAGATTTAGAAGAGAGGATACTAACTTTTGAACATGATTGTATGTTGACACACAAAATTAGATTTTGACTGTTGGTGATGGTAAAAAGTACATAAATGTATAACGATGCTGTTCATTTTGTTTAAAGACAAGATATTATCCACAGGAACAACATTCAAGGACTGTATAAATTAACTAATGACCAAAATATAAAGAGTATAAAACAGATCAGTAAAATCGGTACAATCAGATGAGTTTGCTTCTGATCTGTGAAATACTCCTGTAAAATCTTTACTTGTGCTTGTTTTTCTAAGCATTTGATTGAGTGTTCACATACTGTAAAATGCCATTTACATGCACGTTATCTGTCTCCTCTTTCTTCTAGTCTTTCCAAAGTGTAACAAATCAAACATTAGTTCAGCAGTGTTGAATTCAGCAGTTACACTTGCCTGCCCTTTATCACAAACGTCTGAAGTAATTTGGGAAGTTGTTCAAGGTGGAAGCACAGTAAGAATTGTAACCGACTGCTCCTCATCCTGCACCACAGAAGGCGATAACAATGGAGCACAGAAACGTCTGTGTATAGTGAGAACAGGGCAGGATTCACAAAAAGCGATCGGATCACTCACCATTAGACCTGTGAAAAAGACAGATGGAGTTTGGTATCGATGTACAGTACAGAACGGAACCAATTCATCTTGTTCTGAAGTAAAAATTGCTATCAAAGGTTTGTTTCCAAGCAAATTAAAGTTAACTACTTGAAGTGGTCTTAATTATTATCACTACTACTACTACTACTACTACTACTAATTTGTATCTGAATATAATTTGATCGTTTCGCTTTATAATGGCTTGTTTCTCATATTTTCAGATGAGCCTCAACCTCGTGGCTTGATTGAAGGTAAAGCAAGATCACTGCGGTTTGTGTATTCACAATCATAAACACGTCTTTTGGTTATTTATACAGAATTTACAAAATTGTAAAGTGTACATCAGTAACTAAATTCTACAATGCATTGATGAGAAAAAAAAAAAACTTTGACATGAAGTGTAATTTCTATTTGTGGGGCTTGTTAATTCACACCTGATCAAGGAAAATTGTTGTCTTTCTTACATATTATATTACTGTTGGGAATGCAGTCTTTATTATTATTCTGAGAGGTTTTTTTTTCTTTCTTTTTTTCTTTCTTTCTTTCTTTTTTTTTTTTTTAACAGAAATTGCCATTTTTTCCAAGAATACTTTCAGATCCTGGTCCTCTTATTATGACATTTACTTTTACTTTCTTGTTCTATGTTGTCATATATTCTCATTGTAATGGCTTCAAAGATATTGGATTGTAAAAAAATTTTTTTACCTGGTATATTTATTGGTTACCCCTAGAATGAGATGGCACCAGGATGCACTACCTGAAAAAAGCAGGTTATCAGTGGCAGTGAGATGCCTTTGGGTCATTGGGTCTTTAATAGCTGATCACATGACCATGATTTTTGCTTTGCCTTTACCCTTACTACTGTTTTGTGGAAACAAATCAGATTATTTGGTCAAAAACAACATCTTGGCAGTTGTGGGATTTTTTTTTCTTTTTCTTTTTTACTTTTCTCATGTTAAGACTCTCAGTTACTTAAACTTATAATTTCTTTCTTGTCCTTTTAGAATGCAATACCACGGGCCCATATGAAGCAACGCTGAACTCAACATATACACTTCAGTGCCCTCTGGCCAAATCGAAACATGGTACCTCACAGTTAATCTGGGGGACTGTTGAAGGAGATATGACTGTTCCTATAACCCGCTGCCCAGCGTATTGCACCTTCAGTGCGGCCCAGAGACCACTATGTGACAGGACACAAACAGTGGGGAATGGGAGTAAGATTATCATCAGTCCTGTGGAATCCATAGATTCTCAGTGGTTCTGGTGTGCACTTTACAATTCCTCACAATGTCATAGATTTCGGCTTACTGTCAAAGGTTTGTTTCAAAAAGTTTCTTTTTGGCCCATAAACCACAAATTTGATCTTCTTAGGTTTTAGTTATTGCACTCAGTATATTCTAAAATGTTAGTACTGTAAATAAATGTGTGACATACATTCCATTGAAATTTTGGTTCATGTTGACATGATTACATCATACAATTCCTGCAGATTTTTCAGGTGCATTATTTTGCTTTGAATCTCCTGTAAAACCCCATCCCACTGGATTGAACATTGCTCATTGTCATGTGAAACCAGGTTAAGATGACTTTGACATGATGCATTATTATGCTGGAGGTTGTGGCCACGAAGGCACGCACAGTTAGCAACTATATTTAAATGGGCTGTTGCATTTAAGTGATAATTGATTGGTTTTAAGTGCTCAGTGTGTTCCTAAAAACTCAAGATCAGTTGAGTAGGCTTCATTTTTGTTTTAGCCTTCAGTTATCCTGTTTTGGGGAACCTGTGTCCAATGAAGGTTCAGCTTTGTATTCTTGTCTGACAGAAGTGGAACCCAGTATGGTCTTCTGCTGTTGTCACTTATCCACCTTGATTTTTCACATGTGGTGCCTTCATGCTCAACACAATTGTACAGAGAGTTACTTTAAACTTTTCGTCAGCTTGAAAAAATTTGGTCATTCTCTACTAAATTCTATCTGCGTTCATTGCAATTGCATTAATAAATACAGTAGGTGTACTGTATGCAGTTGTAAGTTATGACACTTGTTAACTGCTAGAGTATTTGCACTGGATGAAGTTCTTTTGAATGGATTTCAACAAATAATGCAAAAAAAAAATGTATCCACTTGTCATTTGTATCCACTTGATGACAGTTGGACTGTGATCTAATTTATTTTGCATTATTTTTCAGATACTGCCTCAGGTAATCAGACAAATAACGGTAAGCCTTAACTATATATTTTTCCCAAATATATGACATTATTACAGCAGTAATAGTTAAAATAATGAGCAGTAATTTTACATTAGAGATTACATTAGAGATAAAAAAAAAAAGGGTTCATGCTCACGGTAGCAACAATATTATATTTGAATCATTTCAGGCTGGGTTCCATGCACCTAGCACTCCTTTGGTAAAAATGCTAATACTGGACTTTTAACTATTCTTGTCCTGCTTGCAATAAGTTTGAACCTTTTCTCTAATTTCTTATGTTAAAAGTCCCATTTTGTATAAAAAAAAAAAAAGTGGTCCAGGTGACAGCAAATAATTACAAATTATGTGCTAATAATTCCCAGATTTTTTTTTCTTAAAAGACAGTAAAGGTGGTTCAGACGGTATTAAAATACCCTATTTCAGACGCCTGCTAAAAACAGTGAAAGTATCTGAATAAGCCAACTCTAACTGCAGACAACTGTCAGAGTTATTGATATATTGATGTAATAATTGAAATTAAGCCCATATAAAACTGTGATGAACAAAAGAATATCAAACATTATATTTGTAATACGGTCACAGTAAACATTCTAGAGCAATGTGTTAGAGGAAAATTGTGAAGTTGTGATTTTCATTTCCTTGACATTTTCACACTTGAAATTGTGACATTTGTAATTACTTCAGCTGTTACAAAATACGTCCTGTTAGATCCATTTAGCAGACACCTTTATACAGTAAATGTTGTTTATTGTCAACGCTGACTCATAACCTCATGATGACTTGAAGTGAATGGAGAAGTTGTTACCCTTTCAGTCTTGCTTTTACTCATTGTGTTTGCTCATGATACCACTTCCTTATTACAACTTTCTAACAGTTTTTCAATACGCACAGACCACCACTTTCTCATTACCCAGTGGAGTCCAAAAACAAAAATAATGTTTTTTTTTTCATACTGTACTTGCAGATGAAAGTCCAACACAAAGCCCAATCAAATCAAATGCCAGCAGTGACAGAGTAGTCAGCTCTCATACTACAGTGATCACGATAAGCTCAGCAATGTGTGTTTTCCTCATTGTGGCCACACTGGGGGGAGTATACATCTGTTTCAAAAAGAAAAGCGCAAATACAGGTTTGGACATTTTTCATCACTGTCTATTTGTTACTTATCTACTTTGTAGTAAGCATATACTTTAAAGGACATATTTGTAGTGACAAGGTTTAGCATTTATTTACCAGTGCCATAAAAAAAATCTGAATTAACTGTACCCCTAAATTAAAAAAAAATACTACTGACAGCAACAACAACAAAAAGGCATCACATAAACAAATCAATCACTGAATCATTTTTGGTGTTCCAGTCTAACACACATTTAACAATTCAGCTTGGTTGAGCCTTTGTGACAGAATTTTTCTTTGATCTCATTCAACTAAAACCACAGCTTGGATTGTTATTAAATTAAATGACTAAGTATTGATGCCTTCTGAGACATAAACATATTATCAAGACACTATATTAGTCACTGGATTGTACGTCAACATGCCTGCTACATGGCAAGACTGGCCTGTAAAATAAAAATCCAAGGTAACAGAGTTGCATTTATTTCTGGATACTTAAGCAATATTTCTTTTATAAAATAGTTCTACAAATGCCTTTCATGATCAACAGATTATGATGTTTGTTCATTTAATCAGTTATTTTATTTCACCAGTCCTTTTATGACTGGTGGAACTACAATTGCATTAAGCTGATGACTGAAAGTAGGTCTAAATAACAATTATTAGAGCCAGAGAGGTCAGCTTTATGTTTTATTTTTTTTTATTTAATCTTTCGTTCATTTCTTTTTTTTTTGAGGGGCACAATTCCATTGCATTGTCATATAAATTTTGAGAAAATTGCCATATAAATTAACTTGATAGTCAAATACAACAACCTAATGTTACTACTTATGAGTTTATCACTGTTAAAAAATTCTGAAGTTATTAGTAATGTAAGATCTCTACTTGGAATGAATCAAATAACCAAAGTCACCTACTGTAAAAATAGAATTTAACAATTTCTAACAATTTTTAACCAGAAAAGTTGAGGAGGCATGTATCCCTTTAAGTTATGATGCCTCTGACCAGAACTGTCAGTCTGTGAAACAGAGTGGAGAATATAATTAAACGTCCAAGTGCTGTTTTGCTGTATATCGCCGCTCATGGAAAACCTCTTGTTGATAATACTTACTTAATTACTAAACCTACTTAATTGATAATATTCCTCAACTGATTTCAATGAGATGTTTTTACAATAAGAGTTTATGATCTATTTGTAAAACACAAAAACAGTTTTGTTTAAAGTTGATGAGAAACTCATTAGTTCGTATCAGCACAAGGCTTATGATCAAGATTGTACTATGCAGTTAAATATAGTGTACATGCACATGACAGAAAATAATGCTACTGATAAATCTTTCTCACACAGATGAACCTGAGAATCCTTATGAAGATTTTAAAGATTTTCTACACAATGGTGAGTATAATTTTTTTTTTTTTGCATGTCCGAGTGTAGTTTCTTTCCTTTTCTACTGAACTGCATGGCCTCCGGAAGAGAAAGGCTATAGAAGTGACAAGTTGAATCCGTTTAATTTCAATGCAACATTTGCGAAAAAAGGAGCCAAAACAAGTCACTATAGAGATTTCTGGTTAAAGAGGCTTAGGTGCAGGGTAATTTGTCTTATTTTACTTTATATTTTGTATTCATTTCTTTTATATTATTTTGGGGTTATGGAATGAATCATCCGACTTTGGAAATTCCCTTTGATACTGTATACAGTACAAGCATGCTTCTGGAACGTACAGTATGACCACAATCCAAGGTTTAACCGTTTACTGAATGTGTTTATCCATAACAATACCATCAAGAAATAAATATTTTATTTTAAATATTTTCAAATGAATTTTCAAATATTTCATGAATATTCCTTTTCTTTCCAGACACTTTGCAGTATTCTTTTGTAAAGAATGTGCCTGAAACCTCCTATACCTGTAAGTTTTTGTGCATTTTTTTTTTTTTTACTTTATCTCTACATAAACATTGGTACTGTGATATACACTGCCTGGCCAAAAAAAAAAAGTCACACTCTACTATTATGTTGGCATTTAACTTTAATTACGTCACACATTTTCTGTCCCATTTATTGATGATGCTGAGGTCAACCTGCTCTGTGAAGTCATCTCCAGCACATTCCAAAGATTTTCAGTGAGGGTAAGGTAACGACTCTGTGGTGGCCAATTCATTTATGAAAAGGATTCCCAGTGCTCTCAGAACCAGTTCAATACACTATGTGTCTGTTGACACCTGCATCTATGATTGCTTCATGCACCTCCCTTCTTACCTTGATGACTGGAATACTGTAGGTTAAATCTGGAATCATCAAATGACACTTTTTTTTTTTTTGCCAGGCAGTTTATATATTGATAAAGAATATGTCACTCCTTTAGTGCTAAGTACGTTGTTATACACTGTTATACATAAATTATGTTATACACAAAGTATAAAGGGTCTTCTTTCACATTTTCACTAACTGAATTTATTAACTGTCTCCCAACAGTTAAGGGCAAATGAGAAGAGCCACCTAAACACCTCAAATATCCCATTCTATTCCCTAAACATGGTCATGTGTGTTCAAAATTTAGTTTTGCCACTGATGTCATTTTTTCCTTAACTTTCTACTTTACTGCTATATATTAAAAGAATATACCAACCAGATTACATGTATATTATCCAAATAAAATTTTATTGTTGATTATGATCACTTAAATATTGGTGTTGTGATTTTATACTGGGGTTTTCACCCTAGTGGTTAGCAATGTCACCTCACACCTCCAAGGCCGTGGGGGGGGGGGGGGGGGTGATGGATTTCCTCTGAGTACTTTTAAACTTTATGGTATTTTACATTATTAAAATGTATTAAAAAACAACATTTGCTTAAAATAGCTATGAACATCCACTCTGGTTAAGCTTGAATGATTCTGTCAAAAAGAATGGAAGAAATTTCCAGAAATATGCCATGGATTTTAGCATCATTCACAAGCACACCTGTGGCAGACATTGCTGACAAAGATGCTTTACCAAAGGACTAAATGCCAAATTATTGGAACTTGCTCCTTGTGGGTCCTTCCCCCCCCCCCCCCCCCTGCATGCTCATCTTAGAAAAGCAGGCGCTGCTTCTGTTGCTGCAATCTGAAAAGGGTTTTAAACCAATTCCAAATAATTTTGAGATCAGCGTTCTACAATGTGAACAGTTTCTCACAAATGGAAAGCATTCAAGTTGCCAATCTTCCCCAGAGTGGATGTCTCAGCATATTGACCCCAAGGTTTAAATAAATAAATAAATAAATAAATAAAAACAAAAGCTACATCTCAGACCCTACAGGCCTCACTGAGCATGTTAAAGTCCATGACAGCAAGACTGACAAGACAACAAGACTGAACCAAGAAGCAAGACTGAGGTTTGCAAAACTGCATGTAAATAAACCACAAGGCTTCTAAGATAGTGTCCTATGGACAGATGGGACCAAAATGGACTTGTCTGGCCTTAATGCCCAGCACCATGTTTGGGGAAAACCAAACCGCATTTAGCAGAAATGTCTCAAACCTACTGTCAAGCATGGCGGTGGAGGGGTGCCAATTTGGCCTTGTTTTGCAGCCACAGGTCCTGGGCACCTTGCAATCAATACGTTGACTATGAACTCCTCTGTAGACCAGAGTGTTCTAGAGGTAAATGTCTGACAGCTAAAGCTTGGGTGAAATTTGGTCGTGCAACAGAACAATCCAAAGCACACTAGTAAATCAACATCCAAATGGCTGAAAAAGAAAAAGATCAAGGTTTTGGAAAGGTCTAGTCAATGTCCAGACCACAACCCAATTTTATACTAAGTGTTTATGATCTATTTGTAAAAACACACAAACAGTTTTGTTTAAATTTGATGAGAAACTCAATAGTTAGGATATAATCACAGTTTGATGCTGAAGAGCGGAAGTTCATTTCAGCACAAGACTTATGATCAAGATTGTACTATGCAGTTAAATATAGTGTACATGCACATGATAGAAAATAATGCTACTGATAAATCTTTCTCACACAGATGAACCTGAGAATCCTTATGAAGATTTTAAAGATTTTCTACGCAATGGTGAGTATAAAAAAAAATAAAAAATCAGTTGCCAAAAGTATTTTGACACTTGGCCATCACACCCCTGTGTGTATCAAAATACCATGGGCATTACCATGGAGTTGTTCTCATTGTTGCTGTTATCGGGATGCCCATTCAGCTATGACAGTGAGGGATCTCACTGATGGTGGATGAGAATGGTGCAAAGTTGGTGTTCCAAATCGTTTCAAATGTCTTCAGTCAGAATGAGTTTAGGGTGCCTCTTATGCCACTCAGGTTGTTTACAGCAACATTGGCACACAGTGTGGACATCATTTCCATGAAGCTCTGTCATATTGGAACATAATTGGGACCATTATTTCCTGTTAAGGGAGAATCATAACGTTGCAGCACACAAATTCAAGCAACACTGGTTCAAACCCCAGCACCAGCAAGCTTTCATCACTGGGCCCTTGAATAAGGACCTCAAGTGTCAAGATGTATAATTAGATAATGTAAGTCATTCTGGATAAGAGCTATCTGCCAAACACCATGAATGGAAATGTAAACGCAAAGACATTCCAAACCATTGTGTGCTTTCATCTTTGTGGCAACTGAGGATACTGCCCACATATGCGTGTGATGGTCAAACCTATGTGTATGTGGTCAAACTCTATATAATAATACAGTGGAACTGTAGATTGTGAGTAACTTGGTCTGCAAGCATTTTGCAAGACGAGCAAAATGTTTAAATACTGTACATTTTAACTTAATAACTGAGCTAGCTTTGATATATGAGTAGTATGCATGTGCTTTGTCTGACGAGTGTCACATAATCACAACTGAGCCAGTGGTTCTTCTCTCTCGTGCGTTGTGGGATTGTGGGTGATCATCTCCCATGCACAGTCTAGGTGTGCATGCGTCACTCATATAGTCAATATCCGTGTGCGTGTATGGTTTACTATGACACTGTGAACATGTGTGTGTGCGAGCGCGTAGAGCATTTTTTAAAATTTTGTGTCCAAGTGTAGTGACTTTCCTTTAGTAACTGAACTGCAACAATGGCCTCCGGAAGAATAAGTCTGTAGATGTGAGAAGTTCAATCTGTTTAATAACAATGCAACGTCACAATTTTGCGAAAAGGAAAGGAGTCAAAACAATTGTCACTATAGAGGTTTCTTGTTAAAGAGGCTTACCAACAGAGCAGTGATTCTGTTAGTGTGTTTGTGCATGTGTGCGAGTATGTGAGAAAGTCGTCCTATACAGTAGCCCCCTCTTGTCTTACTTCAACCACGACTCTTTTCAAAGGTTAGGTGCAGGGTAATTTGTCTTATTTTACTTTATATTTTGTATTTGTTACTTTTATATTATTATTTTTGGGTTATGGAATGAATCATCTGACTTTCCATTATTTCTTATGAAGAAATCCACTTTGATATACAGTACAAGCACACTTCTGGAATTACAGTATGCCCGCAATCCAAGGTTTAACTGTTTACTGAATGTGTTCATCCATAGCAAAACCATCAATAAATTAATATTTTATTTTAAACATTTTCAAATGTTTTGATGAATATTCCTTTTCTTTTCAGACACTTTGCAGTATCCTTTTGTAAATAATGTGCCTGAAACCTCCTATACCTGTAAGTTACTGTGCGTTATTTAATATATTTTTTTACCTTTATCTCTACATAAACATTGGTACTGTGATATACACTGCCTGGACAAAAAAAAAAAAGTCACACTCTACTATTATGTTGGCATTTAACTTTAATTACATCACACATTTTCTGTCCCATTTATTGATGATGCTGAGGTCAACCTGCTCTGTGAAGTCATCTCCAGCACATTCCAAAGACGTTCAGTGAGGTTAAGGTCACGACTCTGTGGTGGCCAATTCATTTATGAATGACCAGTCCATTAAAGTATGTGTCTGTTGACACCTGCATCTATGATTGCTTCATGCACCTCCCTTCTTACCCTGCTGTCTGGAATAGGATAAATCTTGACTCATCAAATGGCACTTTTTTTTTTCAGGCAGTGTGTACATTAATGAAGAATATGTAATTCCTTTAGTGCTGCATAAGTAGTGCACAGTGTTTGATGTGCAAATTAAGTGGATTTATGATTATACATTGTATATATTATAAATGGTCTTCTTTCATATTAAATTTTTCAACTAAATTTATTAACTGTCTCCCAACAAATGAGAAGAGCCATTCAGACACCTCAAATATCCCATTCTATTCCCTAAACATGATCATGTCTGCTCTGATTTGGCCTTGTCTTGCAGCCACAGGTCCTGGGCACCTTTCAGTCAACTATGAACTCCTCCGTATACCAGAGGCAAACGTCCGATAGCTAAAGCTTGGGCAAAATTCATTTATGAAATGCAAGTAGGTAATGCAACTGGACAATCCGAAGCACGGCAGTAAATCGACATCAAAATGGCTAAAAAAGAAAAAAACAAGGTTTTGGAATGGCCTAGTCAATGTCCAGACCACAACCCAATTGAAATGCTATCAGGGGAATTTAAGAGAGCTGTGCATAAGCGAATGGCCAAAAACCTCAATTAACTAGATTTTCTTTTTCTCTTCTTTTTTGTTAAATAAATATTGACATTTGTGAATAAAAAATTGTGGTGTCTTAGTTTGTAATTGCTTAATACCGAGACCTGCTACAACACATTTTGCTACAAGTTTTTACACAAAATTGTGATGTAGTCCAACTTTGGAGTCTCATGGTGTCACACTTTAATCAGCCATTTTACCCAAAACACCTGCAAAGGTTTCCTGAGCCTTTAAATGGCTGTTCACAGAGTGCTGTATCCAAGCACATTCATGGATGCTTTTTTTATTTAAATTTTATCCATTCTATTTTAAATAGAGACTCCTTACTTTTTAGATGATGGTCACATGTATTAATTTTCTAATCTAAACCTAGGTTTTACACTGTCACTTAAATATTTTTTTTAAACAGTGATGGATGGTGCGACAATGATTTACCTTGACCTTGGAGTTCACCTTAAATCTAATTGGAAGTTGTCCATGGCACTTTAACTACCATTTGTATTTGTCATTTTTTTCTGGCAGTCTATTAAGGTCGGCTACCTAAACTTCTTATTAATATTTGCAACTTTAATCAAAGGAATATTAAACTGCTTGGTTATGGTCTTAGTGTTTACTTTTAACATGCTTGCTGATATGCAGATCTCCTAAGATACTGTAGCTCTCTGTTTTCTTTGGTCCATGCTCAGTTTGGTACATGCCATGATACTGTATCAACCAGCAGTGCGACTGTGTAAACAGGCTGCCTAACTAATTGCAAGATTCCAGACACATGTGATGCTAATTACAAGACACACTTTAGTTTAACAGTTCACTACGGTCAAATTATTTTCAATCTTTTCTAGGGGTACCAATTCATTTGTCCAGACCAGCATCATCATCATCATCATCATCATCATCGTTATTATTATGTTTAATCACATGCAAAATCAATGTTTTCATTAATTGAGGATATTAGAATTACTCTCAGTTTCAAAATATTTGACCATTGTAGGGTTATCTTTGTTTAATGTAGGGGTACCAACAAATTCATCCACCAGTATAGTTGTGATTTGCTTTTTTATTTTCTTTAGAACCAATATTGCTTTTACATTGCTTCATTGGTTCATCATTGATAACATTTTATTGGGTCAAATTCAGGTTGCAAATCAGATACTACTTCACTACAAACTTCAACAAACTTCACTTTTTGTGATTCCCCGATCCTCACTTTAAACTACTTGAGTTGTCCCACCATCTCTCAGTACAAGGAGGACCTGTATTAATGATTTTCCTTGTTCTGGCACCAAGAGGGTAGAATAAACTTGATGTCCAGACAGTTAAGTCACTGTCTTAAAATGATGACTAAATGTGACCCAGAAAAATTCTTACTTCTCTTTTAACTCTATTTTCAAAAGAAATTTGTTGGAAAATACTTTTTTTTATCTGATAATACTAGTGTATATATTAAATGTATGAGATGTACATGTTAGGTAATGAAAGTTTAAATTCTGATCGATCACCTAATATTCATCGTTTCATCTCAAGTCCACATGTCTCCAGTGTATAGCAAAATTACATGAACCTTTACTGCTAAAATACTTTTACAGGGTACTGTAAACATACAGTATAATCAGTCAGGTGGCCACATACCTTTGGTAGATATTGGCGCATCTGCTATAATCTGATCCAATTTAATTAAACTGGAGGGCACAGTTTCACTTTAAAAACAAACAAACATTTATCTGACGTTTTAACTTTGATCCTTTACACTTACTTTACTGGTGTTCGATTAGTCTTTGTCACCCGTGAAAGTGCATTGTTGCCAGTCATTTCATCTCTTCTGTTTTCTGATTTTGAAGACACAAAACTGCTAGTCCTCAGATGACAGTCCAATAACTAAAATATGAACAACTTTCTGACTCAGCAGAAATAAAAAAAGCATAGGATAATCACGATTAGGTTGGCTTAAACTACATTTAAATAATATTTGCCAGGCCATCCAGATTCTTTGCAACAGATTCAAAGCACTTTCTCATGTATAACTGCCTACATGCACAGTAACAAAAATTTGTATACCCAACTGGCATTTCCTGGGTCACAAGGTTATATCTACCTCTAAATTTATATTACACCATGTGCTTAATGAGGTGTGTACAGTATAGACTGTGTGAAGCTTTTTATGTTTAAAACGTGTATAAAACAACCTTTTATTGGTATTATTCTCACAGAATACATTTTCGTATTTTCTGATGAACTAGTCAAAATCTTGGATCTCTGTGTTTTGATTTAATGGTCTGTCTTCGCCTCTTCCTATTACTCTGGGTTTTGTGCCCATGTCCTTCTCTTTTTCCACTCGTCCTAATTGGAATACTCAGAGGAGATTCCTGTTAAAGCTTTTGGAGCCTCTAATGACACTCTCAGCCTCCCCACCACCTCTTGGTCACCATCCAGTCTGACAACTGAGAGAGCGAGAACAAAAAGTTAAATGAATAAATAAATTATGAGAATAATGTAGTCATACACTTAACACCATTCTAAATGGGCACTTACTATCAATTTGGCATTCAGTTGCATCATTCCCTGTAAGCAGTAGT
Source organism: Clarias macrocephalus (assembly GCA_011419295.1). Classification (NCBI taxonomy): domain Eukaryota; kingdom Metazoa; phylum Chordata; class Actinopteri; order Siluriformes; family Clariidae; genus Clarias; species Clarias macrocephalus. The sequence goes on along the minus strand of JAAGKR010007121.1, from coordinate 12,429 downwards.
TCCTGCAAGTCCAAGTAGGCATAGCCAACATCCACACATTCTTCTTCATCATTCAACGGCTCACTAACCACAGTGAACTTTAACCTAATTAATCAGTAAAAAAAAAAAAAAAAAAAAACACAGAATTTTCTATAAATTGATATTTTGTATTTAAATAATCTGGTTTACTTTTTACAACCAACAGTTGTCAAATATTACCCTCCTCTGATCCATTATCATCCCCATCACTGATCCATTTTTCAATGTCTGCTTACCTGCCATATTTAGGATCAGTACTTTCCAGTATAGTATAGAGGTACTGCCTCAAAGGAGCTGCCTCCATGGAGTCAACATGTATGACTAAGAGGGAAAGAGAGATTAATGGAGATAAAGTTAAGGGAGAAAAGATAAATAATTACAATTCTTTGCTGTTTTCTGAAGATAGATCTTAAATAGCATTTTCATGCTACAAAAATCAACCGAACTTGCATTCAAATGTTTTCTGGTTCTTTAGCAGTGGTAATGCAGATGCTTGCAAAATTCCCATGTCTGTCCTGGCCAGGTACATATCATGTTCTTCCTGAGTCATGCCCTGCTATGCCCTCTAACTTTGAATATGTAAGACTGCTTGTATTCAAGAATATTAGACTTGCCCTGCACTCTATCTTCAATAGTGTAGTTGATGGTTTGGTGTAGTGTAGTAGTGTAGTCTGGTGGTATACAGGTATAGTCTTATTTATATATTTAACTTAAAAATTTTTTTTTTAATCATAACTAGATATTCAGTTAAATGTATCTTTACAAGACTCCTCTTGTTTCTTTAACCAGAGCTCTGCTGTGGAGGATTGGGGTCAGAGGGGGGATGGCTGGCCTTTTGGAGCTACAGGAGGTGCATGAACAAGCTGTTGGAGGGGACTGTAGTCTTTGATGGCCTGGATGACATGCAGCAGCTTTACGAGTGATGTTTGGTCAGATCTGTGCTTTAAATATTGAATTCCACTAGGACTGATTATTACCCTTGGAGAGTGTGTGTCTGACACTTTGGGTCTTTGAAAGTCAAATATTTGCTAGTTTTTAACAATGGTTATGATGTAATGTAAAAGAATCAGTAAGATACTGATAAGCATCTGGTGGTATCCAGGTATTTATTGACCTTTAAGCAAAATAGAATGTGTATTCTCCTGTTTTATGCAGATCACTGTTTTAACTTTGACTAGTTTTGAAAGAATAAAGTTTTTTAAAGTTATGTCTGTGCGTTTAAATTGTCGGAGCATTGTTAGGCCAACCTGTTTTTTTATATATATATTTTTATAGAAAAACAACCAATTGAGCCCACAACCAATAATTCTTGCTGACTTAAATATCTGAATTACTGCACAAGTTGAGTCAATCTACGATGTTGAACTGGGTGCGCAATGTGGTAACTAAACAACAATGTGAAACATTTTGTTTGTCCAGCAAATTTCTCAAAAAATTGAGTAAATTTAAAGAAGCTGCTTGTTACTAAACTTTTTTACGTGGAGGCAGCCTGTTTATTTATTTATTTATTTATTTATTTATTTATTATTATTTTTTTAACAACAGTGTGCTGTATCTCAGCATGGAAGATGTCATGCTCGCTCACAATCCCTGCCCAAACACTGCAAGCACAATGTCTATGCCACGTTCAGTCTCAATAAAATTGAGACCAATTAACATCAAAGTTAGTAATGCCTTACATATGGTAATGCCTGTCAATATTTTCCACTAGGTGCATAAAGGTCCAGAATGCAGCAGTACAGTAAGAGTCCTTACTAGACATAACCACATCACCCATAAGGCATTGGCTCCCAGTCACATTTTACATTGCTTGTAAAATCATACTGTTGACATACTGTATAAAACACTTAATCATATTATGTCATAGTGCCTGAGCCAGATGTTGGTATTATACAATCCATTACATCTATTTTGATCTATTATCTATTTTCAAAAGGTGCAGACTTTTTGTTGGTATGTTGTATAATGAAGAGTACAGCAAGGTTCAGAACATTTTCTTACAAAGCTCATAGCCTAGCCTACTAATAACGCTGAGGACTCTGACATCGTGTGTGAGTTTATTGTAAGTCTAGGCTGAACAATCATTTGTTTAGGCAAGCCTTTTGTGAATAGTTTTAACTCAAATGAGGATAGGTTCCCTTTTGTGTCTTGTTTCCTAAGTTTCTTCTGCACGTTCTTTTAGGGAGTTTTATGTTGCATTTGGCTGGCTTATTAGGAATAAATTGATGATTAAGTTTATATATTTGTAATTTTTCAAAATTATTTTTATATATTTCCAACAGTTTTATTTCTATAAAGCTGCTTTGTGACAATATATATTGGTAAAGCGCCACATATAATATAATGTAATAACATAAAATGCAGTTGTGTTTGTAAGCTTCAACTGTACCTCTGCTAAAGTTGAAATGTATTTCTTCCCCTTCTTTTGGTTTTTGCAGAGACATTGGGGTTTCTGTGGTTTCCATGGGGATGCCCAAAAGTCGGTATTCCACATAAACCTGCTGCACAGATTGGTCTAGAGCAACACTTGAAGATGCGTCAAACAAAAGTGATAAGATCTCAACTTTAAGACTGTACCCCTGAAAAAAAGACAAAAACTTTTGAATTCTTTTAAACAAAATTTTCAGAAAAGCTGTTGTTGAACATTTTAACATTTTATACTCTTAAGAGATATGTATTTGAAATAAATAAATGCACAAAAATAACGCAGACTACAGATGAACTGTCAATGGATTTAGAATACTCTGAACAATTCTCACTACCTCTTTAATGAGTCTTTGGGGCTTTGGAATGATAACATCACTATCACTGGAATCCAATGACTTTAGAACCTCACTGTCCAGTTGATCTACTGTAATCATGTACAGTTATATTTATTTGATGTCAAAAAAGTAAATATACAATAATCTAATCAATATAGAGAAATATGAATGTGTTCTCTGCAAACCTATAGGCTGGGATTCTTCTTCTGCCTTCTTTTTCTTGTTTTCCTCTTCCATTGCCTTCTATGAAATGAATCAATGAGAAAAAGTGAACTTTGTGGTTTACTGATAGGCTAGCTAGTGTGGGTGGTGATGGAGAAGAAAGATATTTTACATTTGTACCTTCAAATGGTGCCTCAATCTCAATTGCTTGCTGCTAGACTTGTTCAGAAGTTGGCTGGATGACCTTGTATGACAGGTTTGGTTGTAAATTGGGAACTCTGTCCATTTAGCTCCTGGTTCTTTTGACTCAGTTGCAATAAACTGGGGTTGTTGTAATCTTGCAGGTAGATTGGAAGGCTTTGGCTAAAACAAGAGATTGTTTTGTAGATATTTACACAAGGAGTTTGGTATTCATAAAAATCCAGTACAATAAGTATGTATAAAAAAAATAATTGTGTTCATATATTAAGGTTGGGGAAATTGCATTAATGGTTCAACATATGGGGATTCTTTAAAAACATTAATATATATATATATAATATTTTAATAACATTAAAATATTGTGGCAAACTCCACCTACAAATTGAAGCAATATGGCAGATCTTCATGGGGTTGGTGTTAACATATGGCAAGGCTACATTATAGGAAAAAAAAGAAGTCTACAGTAGAAACCCCAGCTATGTTTAATGCTGAAAGGAAGAGCAAGATCAAAAGGCATTGGAGCAATTGAAAAAGGTCCCATCATTTGATGAGTCCAGATTTACCCTATTTCATGACATCATGAATATTGCCTGCCATATCTGAAGTTGCTTCAGTTGGACAGGTCTTGGCTGGGGTGCTGCAGGAAATTCTAGGCCCCTTGAAACTGCCATACAGTAGCAATTTTAGGTGGCCCACAGCCACTCAGGGGTGCTTGAAATCATCCTTATTTACTGTACCTCTAGCCCTTACAGCACCCATGCAGTACTGTATGTCATATGGAGATAAAATGAAGTTAGGTTGACTACCCATGTGTACTGAATGACCAGGTTAATAGGTCCCATCAATAGGTCCTGAATGACCAGGTCCCATCAATAGCTTTTATTTTCCATGTTTTATATCAAGACTCAAATTGTAAAAGAGTGGTTCTGGGAGCAGAAGGAATCATTTTCACACATAAACTGCCCACAGATTGCATTCCATAATCAAAAATAACGGTGAACAAAATTTTACTTGTACTTTTTTGTAATTCTTGTAATTCTGCCAGGAATTGTACATCTACAAGTCTTAAAAAAAAAAAAAAAACATAAAAAGTGAATAAATAAGACCCTGGAATCTTTTGTTTTATCCTGACCCTTTTTAAAGTGATCAAAAATACTGGAACATGAAACCACAATTTCTTGTTGTTGTTAGACTGATTTATTACTCTGGCTGCGGTTTCTTGAATTGTGCCTTGGTTTTCACCTGCTAAGTTCGATTTGGGGTTAAAAAAGATGTACCGCAAAGTTACTTCCAATTGTCATCTCAGGGAGGTTTTTTCTTGCCACCATCTCCCCCACTCGCTCATTGGGGAAAAACTGGTAAGTATAATTTATGCATATTTTCTCACATGTTTTGAACTGAATGAAGAGTTTTTGTCCAATTTGTACATGGTGACATCATGACCTTTTATTATCTCTTCTGCTTTAAGACCAGTTATAACCACCATTATGTTCCACAAACATTGTTTTTTGTTATTCCTCGTACCATCTAGGGTTAGAGAATTGTTAGCCAGAACGAAACAGCGAAACATGCTTTCAGTTTTTCCGTTGACCTTTGAGATATTAGAGTTTTGTCTTCAGTGGTTTTGAACTGCTTTTCATCTCTCTTTTCTTTTGTGTTGGTCTGGATGGGGCCACAGGTGACTTAAATGGGTCCTTTCACTGAAAATGCACCATCACTATGCATTTAGGAACCCATGCAGGATCCCACATGGCATAACTACCTGAGGCAAATAATTTTTGAGCCATTCTAAATCTGAATTTAGATTGGGATCAGAAGGGGTAGACCTATTATTAATTTGATTTTTATTATTTCCCAGAAGATTCTTAAATGTTTCTTTATTTAAAATAACAAAACCTTTCAGATTTTTCATCTTTATCATTTCTTTGCTGTTGTTATCAGTTGCTGTGTTTTTTTTCTTCCCCTTTCCATGATACAGCTTTTATTTTTATATCAATGCAAAAAATGTAGAACATCCACACTGACATGGCAAGTTTTGTTAAGAGACAAAATTGTGCTACAGTATATTATGTTTAAATATTCCACCTTGTGTGGACTGGTCATGAGGTGTAGGCGTAAGTGTAGGTTAGTTGTCTAAAATTTACCTTAACCATGGCAACAAGAAGGTATCATGCACGGGGGAAAATGTAACTTAGCAAACAGGTGTGACAGTGTATCGCCAGCAGTAGTAGTGTATTGTGCTGATGAACAGGAGATTGTGACGGCAGGAGAGACTGCTTCTACCACGGTAACCCCAACCACACTGTTCATAGCTGCCCAAAATACTCCCAGGATGCTTCAGACAGGGCACATGTCTCTGTGGTAAGTCCACTTCCTTCTCTCACTCATCTTGTACTGTAAATTGTGTGATAAAATAAAACATCCAGGAGTTGTTTCTGTGTTGTCATTGTTAGTTGATTCTGGAGCAGCAGGCAATTTTATTGACCAGGACAAATCAAAAAAGCTGAGTATCACTACAGAGCCATTAATCTTTCCTGTTAAATTGCATGTCATTGCTGGGATGCATCATCTGTCTGGATGGGGATTTAAATGGATCAAATTAAGGGCTGTCACAACCTGGACTATGCCAAAAACTGTCAAAGACTGGCAGAGATTTCTTGTCTTTGCCAATTTTTATTGCTACTTCATAAAAAGCTTTAGCTCTATTGTACATTCACTTATATGGGAAGAAAAAGCATCACTTAAATCTCCACAGCAGCTGGAACCTCCCTCAAACTAAAAAGCACATTTACTACTGCTGGTGTCATACTTAAACTCCACCCCATTGCATTCTTTTCTTGTAAACTACTTTTTCTTGTAAACTAGCCCTAGAGGAATTGATACTCTATCTGGAGAGGGTTAAATATCCTTTTACCCTATTTACCGACCTCAAGTACTTGGAATAACTCAGGTCCACACAGGAACTAAAACCTTTCAAGGCTGGTTGCACGTTCTTATACAGATTCAGGCTTATTATCTCATTTTGGCCATGTAAAAAAAATACACAAAGCTAATTCACTTAACTGCTTCTTTGACTCTCCCCAAGAACCTAGCCAGGAACTCATCCTTCTGCAGACACAATATTGTGGTACATAGAAAAGGAAATCACTCAATCTCTGTCATAGCAGGTTTCAGTAGGAAATTTATACCCACTGACCAGTGTGCATAACTCAACGCTTGGGCACACACAGCAGTAATCCAAATAGCAATGATATGAAAAGCAAAAAGATCAGAAAAGATCAGGTATTAAGGGAGAACAGAAGAGAACCAAGTACTAGGCCTTGTGGAACACCAGTTAAGTGTCTGTGTGGAGCAGATGTGGATTCCTGAGTCACCTCATATGACTGATCTTCTTACAGTATGTAGGTATTCAAACCATTTCCACACTGTGCCATAGATTTCAAGGTATGCAAGAATAGGCAGGAGAATTTTGTGGTTTACCATGTCAAATGCTGCTATGAGATCCAGGAGGATGAGGACACTCATCAGCACAGAAAACAGCTAAATAACTAGCAGACAAATAAACATTGAAGTGAGGTCACATAGTATCAAACAGGTTACCTAGTCTGGCTAGCCACTGGACACTGGACCTTCCAAGTCCAGTACACCAGGTGTTGTTGAGGAGCTCCATTTTCCAGCAAACACCACAGACCAGGAACTTTTTTTGCAGACTATATCTTGATATTCTGATTTTGACTACAGGTTTCCTGGTACAGATTTTTACCTTTTGCCTTTTACCTTGTTACTGTTGTTTTCACCTTGTCTGATCCTGCATGCATTTTTTACCTTGCCTCTGAAATACTGTATTGGGCTTGTCTGCCTGGTATTTATAATTAAATCCCCTTAATATTTGCACTTGCATCATTCTCAACACTCTACAATCCCTAACAGTCAAGTATAAACCTGTCAAAAGCCTTTCATGGGGGTGTTTGACTCATGGGTGTGTCTTGTCTCCCTTTCTGAGGAGGACAAAACAAAGCCTGTTTGTTAAAATTTAAGTTGGGTAGTTTTTCTGATATATTATACTTTCCCTTAATTGGCCTTCCTGATATTAGGGCCTGCAATGGGAAGGAAGTCTTGGCTAGGTAAATAGGTAAATCTTTGCTGGCCCTTTGCTATCATATTATATACACCCTGTTCAACTTGAAGTATTCAAACAGATCAGCTGTAAAAGCTAATGGCCATGTAGAGTCTGAAAGGTGGTAGAGTCTGAAAACACAGGGACTGCGCACAACTCGGTGCTGTAGGAGTGGAATTTGAGGGTAGATCATACAGGCAATGTATTAAATAGGTATTGGAATGAAGACCATGGTACACCACCATACAGTACCAACACCAACTCATTGCATAAGCCTCCGCCATACTCTTATAATTACTACATCAGTCATGAAAGAACCACAGATTAAAGTTGTATCAATTTAATTTTGTTTCATTTGTTCTTTAAGTACTATTGCTATCTTACAACTGGTTTTCTGTTTCAAATTTTCATCACCATTTTTCACATAGAAACCACCAAATTTAGCTGCTCCCTGGAATACCATAGCAACCATGGAACAGTTGGATAGCACTTTTAACTCATAGCAACCCTTCATCACCAGTACTGTTTAACTTTATCCTCCTAGTATTAAAATAGTGATTTAAAAAGCATTTATACACTGCATGAAACAAAAATGTTTCTCTAAAAATCTAATGAACATCTTCTGTGGCATTTCTTTTCTACAACCTCACCCAACATCACAACATTTATTTCCATCTAGAATTGCATAAATGTTTGCCTTCTTAGACACAGTAACATATTTGTACAACCATGTGATGCATATTATAAAAATTGTATTTACCTCAAGCTGTGTGTGTCTCCAATATAAAGCTCTATCGGTGGGCAATTGTTCAGTCATGCTGGTCATCATTTCTTCTGTGATTCTGAGATCTGTGTGAATATCTTTTGGATCCACTTCAGAGAACAGACAGATGCAGAATTCCAGAACCCCTATTATTTCCCCCCTGGAGCCTATAGAGTTTTTAAAAAAGCGAAAGAGTAAATAAAGTTAATGCAGAGTCAGAGTATCATATAAATAAAACATTAAATTGAACATCTGCTGGCACGCTTTTTTAAATTTTATTTTTATAAATAGTTCACAGAAATTAGGGGTGTGGGGAAAATGGTATTTTTATACTGAAAGCACTGAAAATGCAAGATAAATACAAGCACTATAAATCAATAAATACTTTTATTTAATCAGTCTTAATAATTAAAGTAATTAGTTTTATTAAATAATTAGTGTTATTAAATCAGTCTGATTAGTTGATGAATATTATAGAACATCCCTGATTCCACAAATCTGGCGACGGAATCACTTGCATTTTTTTCTGATAACAGCGAGAAAAATTCATCATACATAAGTGTAATACATTGTTTGAATCTGTAAATGTCTACTTTAATTTGTGTATGCTCCCATTATCTGCCAAACATTGTGCTTTTGTAAAATAAAGAAAATAAACTCAATCAACTCAATTTCTGTGAATATTTTTTTGAAATTGGTCAGTACAATGAACTAAAACTTGAAACACAGACGAATAGAGAAATATATACATACAGTAGAAAGCATAAAGTGTCTGTTTTTCAATGAAGCAAGTCAAATCAAAAACAATTATTCTCAGTTTATCTAATCTGTATGAAACCAAGGAGAGGTACAGTTTTCCCACTGCACTTCATTATCTGATAATGACTTGAGTTTGATCTATGGCACAACCTGAAAGCTAATGATGTATCCTAGAAACAAGATGTTAGTAAAGATGTACTGTAACTCTCATTTTCCCAACTTTACACAAAGTTGATTTGCTAGGAGCCTGGACACAGCTGACTGGGGTAACATAAGTTTAGAGTTAAAGGGAGTAAAATTGAGAGTCGTTGATGAATGCAATCGGATATTTCTACCAACATACTGTACTGTCTTTCTCAGCATGTCACTAATCCCAAAATTAAAAGTCCTGTCCATCAAAATAATAATGGAGAACAAAAAAATATCTTACACAACCTCTGGTTGCAGTACTGAAGTCATTTTATTGTTCAGTTTAGGACTAGAATTATGAGTGTTAGTGGAGGACGGGCTACTACATGACTAGAACTGGGAAACATTTCTCTTTCAAAATTGTGGTTTTATAAGGTAACATACAGTACAGTACATTGCCTTTACCTGTAATGTTGACTCTCCCATTTACTTTTTCTCCTCTGTGCTTCAAAGTTTGTATTAGAGGGATTCTCGCACTTCCTTGGGTTATGAACCGCACTCCTCCTAGTGCCTGATGTACTTCAACATGTGCACACACACTTTGACCCACAAGCTTGGTGATTCTTTGGTAGGTGAGTACATAGCAGGATGTGAAGCCATATTCTGGCTGTGTACCTGAAACCAGTGGTGTTGATTGCATTTCAAAGTCAAGGAGTGTGTAGGTACAAAAGGTTACCACTTCATGGGGACCACTGGTATTGACACCTGCCTGCCGTCTCAAATGTCTCAATCCCACAGGGGTGAACGTGGCTCCAATAAGGTTGAGTTCAAGCAAACTTCCATCCTGGAGCTGATTTAATATGGTCTTACCATTTGTCATCTGGACAAACTCCTGATCCACAACTGTCCTTAGGGATTGCTGTGGTATATTCTGGTTGTAGTTTCTGCGACAGTAAGTTAAGTCTTTTAGCTGAGCTGGGATAATAAACAGAGAAAATAATATAAGTTGAAGACCAAAATGACATTTTATTCAGTCTTCAGTAATTCCACAAGTCCTACCTTTTAAACTGTTGATTTGAAGAGCCCGATTTTTTAACAGTTTGTCTTTTTCAGTAACTTCACATCTTTTCCATTCTCTTTCCCTTTCTGCTTTCTCCTTCTCCGTCTTCATGTCTGCCTGGCAACGTGAAACTATTTGTCATTTTAAATGCTGTGGTAAACATGCAGTAGAGTGTGTAACGATCTATTTTCTACAGTGTAGTTACCTGCAGGTCACTATTGAGCCTATGTTGCATTACCAACAATTCCCGAGTTTTTTGCAGCTCTAGTATGGTTTCTGCATGAGAGGCCTGCAGCGCAGCCAGGTCTTGTGATGGGTCCTTGACCTTCTCATTGTTCACTAGGCCCATCAGGCTTTCACAGCTCTCGTGATGCAGTCGAAAAGCCTGAGAAGAAGAGGTGGAGAAAAAGAGACACAGAGGCAGAGACACATAAAATAAATGTAAAAAAGAGTTTTTGTATAAATTCTGTTATACTTTTTACTTTAAGGCTTTACGTATATAGCGTAAGCAAACAAACCTTAATCAGCATTAGTACTTCACTAAGGTCTTCCATATCCATATGAAAATCCTTTGACAGGAGTAAGCACAAAAAAGGTAAACAAATTAATTTGTGCCATTGTTTTTTAAATAATAAAAGACTTCAAGTCGATCATTTTTACTTTTGATACTCTGTTTAGTCTCTCTTGTAGGGATGTAACATTCTGTCTGTACTGCTGCACTTCTTGCTTCAGCAGGTCATGATTTTCCCTAAGGGAAGTGGTCATGGCTAAATGAGAAAACATTCAAGTTACGTTCACATAACATTCAACCTATTCATATACTTATGTCATAAGCCATATTCTTACTGTATATGCTCACCCCTTTCTTGTGCTCTTTCCATTTGACTCCTTTCATAGTCTTGCACCACTCTCTTTTTTTCTTGCTCTACCTTTTCCCTCTCTCTTTTTTCATCCTCCAGCTTCTTCTCCAGTGCCGACATTCCGGCTCTGCAATCCTCCACTTCCTCTCTCTCACTCTCTTTTTCACTCTCATGTTCATTGTGGTTCAGTGTGCTGTGATGATAATAAATAAATATTTTATTGTGCTTACGTCTGATTTGAACTTCAATAGCCAGACTACATTCAAAAATAGCCAGTGCAAAAACACAGAAATATTAATAGTGATATAATAGAACATGCAAGTTGGAAAAAAATCACTAGGTTCTTCGGATAAGTTCTGTAATAAAATAAAAATCACCTAAGTAGTAAAGCATTATAGCCTTTCTTCAGGAGATTCCTCTCCCCTTCAATGTCGGAGACCCTCTCCTGAAGCTAAGAACAGATCACAGTAATGGTTAGAGAATGATCTGTTACACTCACTCACTCATCATCTATACCGCTTAATCCTGTATTCAGGGTCACGGGGGGCCTGGATTCTATTCCAGGAGAGTTAGGGCACATGGCAGGGTACACCCTGAACAGGGTGCCAATCCATCACAGGGCACAGACACACACACATACACTACGGGCAATTTGGAAACGCCAATTAGCCTAACCTACATGTCTTCAGACCGTGGAAGGAAACCGGAGTACCCATAGGAAACCCACCAAGCACGGGGAGAACATGCAAACTCCATGCACACAGAGACGAGAATCGAGCCTGGCCAGGGATTGAACCCGGACCTGGCGGTGCAAGGCAACAGTGCTAACCACTACACCACTGTGTCGCCTGAACTGTTTCAATATTATTATATTATATATTGTATTCTACTAATATGATGTATTGTATTGTACTTCAGTACCTCTGCTATGCTGTGCATTGAGATAGTGGCAGTATGAAGCTCGCCTTCTAGAAACAGCGTCTTCTGCTTTTCTTGTTTCAGTTGCTCAATTAACTGCCCCACCTTTCCCAGCAAGGTCCCCTGGTTCTCCTTCAGTGATCTCTGGCCCTGTGATGCATGGTACACAAACATATATAAAGGGCAGAACAAATACACAGGTCTGGAAAAAAGACACCACTGCAAAATAATCATGTATTGGTGAGATGTATTGGTGAGATGAACCTATATTTCTATATTTCTCCTAAATATAACTACTGTTATTTAAAGTGTACATTTAAAGAAAATGGCAACATCACAACACATCAAAAATAACCCAACATCATGCAGTTGCAGAGCTTTAATAACTCAAATAAAACAAAATGCAAATAATATGTAAACAAATTGTGTTAATGCTATGGCTATATAACATTAAGAAATCAGTAATTTGTGAAATAACCTTGATTTGCAATTACAGCTTAGAGATAACAAATAGCATTTTAACATAATTTCTCTGCCTGATGTCCAGGTGGCACAGAGCTACTGTATGTGAAGGAGCTGAGTGACATCACTGGTAGAGTGATGGGATGGCATGTGGACTGATTTTCAGGAAGTGAAAAGGTGTTGAAATCTTTCACAAGTATTTCACAGCATTGTCATTG